>WOGP01009627.1:0-10652 GCA_015342065.1 Leptinotarsa undecemlineata | reverse complement strand
TATACGCAAGTATCGCTAAATAAGTGAGCATCATCAAGAGATGACTGAAACTCAACTCCTGAGAGATGTAATACAACATGAATCACTGTTTCGATCATTGCAGATTTCAGTTGTATGCTGATGACTTGAAGTTATTCAAGTCAACCGATGATGAACATTGTTATGACAATTTATATACTTCCATAGGGAGTGATGTTGTAGACTCTTCCTTTGTATCTATCGAGAATACTTTTTCCACACCAGAACAGAAATACTGTTCCTCAACGCGCAGTTATTGTCATCAGTAGATGACAGTTTTAGTCATCTCCTGTTTGGAAAAGTTATAATTGATCTCTATCAGACATCAGTAAAAAGCTTGTTTGAATTATAAAAAGGGGGTCGAAAAATATAAACTCGTACCTGATGAAACGTCTGGAATAAATAAAAAACTCGAAAATCCTCAAGGAAAGTTTATAATGGCCATTTTAAATTACCGTTTATTCTCAGTATATTTTTCTCCGTTGATTATATCTACATAATGATTTAAAAATATCTTTATTACGGTACCGCGTTTATATGAATGGATGAAAAAATAAACATTGGCTGGTCATGAGAACAAACTTTACATTAAATTTACATTTTGAATGTGTTAATTTCTATTTATCTGACAAGTTGAAGCATCAATTTGAGGAGGTGTGAATTATTTACTTGATAATATTGGAATTGATTTTCCTGAATTGTTCAGTGGTACTTTCTTCTGGTAAATAATGAACAAAAACACGAGCATGATTCTTCAAAGATATTTTCGAGGATGTAATATTTCTCAATATTTCAATATATCTGTCAACAGGATATCTATATAATGTACTACTCATTAATAACTGTTTGCCGAAATAGATATTCAATAATAATTCACTGAAAATATGTGCAAAATATAGATCAACAGAAATAAAATAAATCTGATTAGTGTGTCGAGAGAAATACATAAAAAGATTTCGAATGAAAATTCGAAATATTCACCTTTCCCAACATTTCTATATAGTAGAACCAGTCAGAGAAGAACTATTTTCCTTTTCAACACCAAGATAAACATTGAACATTATCTGAAATATACATAGAGTTTTTTGCAATTTTTTCAATTGTGGGCTCAGTTTATTTTCCAGGAAAGCCACACGACTAGCCCTATTTATAGATAATTCGTAGGAGCATATCAATTGTCTCCTTTAAAGTTGGTTCTTGGGAGGTATTACTCTCCTCAAATGCATTTTCATTCTTTTGAAATTAGTTTTCGCACTCCTGAATACTAGCATAGCTATTTGATCAGTCTTCATGTAGTGAGTTATCGACTTAACCTCACGACTTGCTGGCTAGGCCAAGCTAAATAATCTTTCAGTATCTACCAGATTTATTGGTGCATGAGTTGGATCTGATTAACATGTTTTGAGTATCATTTGATTATCATCACATCCAACTCCTAACAAAAAAAATTAGATCTCTGATGTACATGTTTAGACAGATTTCAAGTATAACCTGCAGACAGACTATGAGAAATATATACTTGTGCATTCACTATTATGTTAAGGCATAGTAGGTTGGGGGGGCTGCTCATACGATAACACCTTGAAACCTCTTGAGATAGCACAAAAACGAATAATAAAAATAATTTACCAAGAAAATATTCCCTTTTCTTCCAAAAATTTATTCAAACAATTTCGATATCTCAATATAAGAAACATCTTACTCAAATTGTCAAACATAACCTTATGATGCACACCTACCAGACGCGATTCAAAACATATGAAAATATTGTACTGCTCAAAATCCAACGTAACTTCTTATACGTGGGTCAGAAAGTATATAATAATATCCCGCATGATATGAAAAGAAAAGTAAGATATACATCTTTTAAAAAAATTATTATCTAATTATTTGATTTCTAATACTTTTTCAATATTTTGAAATTGTTAAATAACTTAAGACAGTAGCAGTAGAATAGGGAAAATAGGAAAAGAAAACAACTATATCTGCAGTCAAACTCAATGCTTTGTGTGTATATGTTGTTTAGTTAAAAAAAATCTACAAATTTAATGTAATTACATGAATATTTTTGTTGTATATTTATTCAAACATTTACCAAATGTATAAATAATGTCTATGTTTTTTTGATAATGAATATCTATCTATATCTATATCTATCTATATCTATCTATATCTATCTATCATTGATCATATCGGAAGTTTTTAGGAAGTTCTACTTTAAACCAGTCGTAGGTGGTGGTTACTGTTCTGAGTTGTGATGGCTGCCTATCGGAAGTCAGAATTTTCAAAGTTTTGTCTTGTGATGGTGTTGTCACTACTGGTAGGACTATCTTCGTTGAAGCAACGGTCCTCTGTTCTGGATAGGCATCAATGTTTTTTACTGTTCGTCTGATATTTCTTCTATGACTTATTTCGTCAATATTTTTCGATCTTATCTTTGACTTGTTTGTTGATCTTGATCAGCTCATTTTCGATTCACCTGATATGATTGCTACCGCATGTAGTTCATTCCTGACTTTGGTGACTTCATTTGAAACTCTAAATTTTAACTCGTTACATTTTGAAATTATTTTTGTTTCTCGAAAATTGTTGGCCTTCGCTAACTTATCCGGAAATTTGAACATTCCTAATTGAATAGAACTGGCCGATACTTGATGAAAATTTATAATAAAAACTAATCAATACAATTTATTGTACGATTTTCAGCATAAAAGGATTTTACAAAAACCCTTTCATAGTGAAAATCATACAATAAACTCTATTGATTAGTTTTCTTTGTTGCTTCCTGCTAGTAAAATATCCTAATTCATTCAGTTCAGTTTTTCTTTCAATTTCTTTGTGACTAATTGAGTGTGTTACTATTATTGACGTATTCAATAACTCAAAATCAGATTGAAATCGAGATAATAATTATTACACGTCCTAAAAATGAAAAATTATGTTTTGACTGTTACACATGTTTGACATTAACTGGAAAACGTGTTGATGTCTTTGTAAGAGATTATAATCTGTGGAGTTGTTGATCGTGCAACATTTTTTCTCATTATTTTTTATTTATTTATTTTTATTCAGTTTTATAGAAATACAATAGGACGAATCCAAGCAGAGTATTCACATAAAACTTATAAATGCTATTCTAACAAAAAAAAAATAGATAATAGAAACAGTGGTGAAAATACGACGCAAATATCAATGAATGAAATACTGTCGACATCTATATAATTACTGGGCATACAAGAGTTTTTAACACTAACCAACATCCATCGAATAGAGGGAATATTGAAATCACCGCAAATCATGGCTTTATTATCCGGATGGGTAGTTAGGGTTGGGTTAGGTCCAAAGTGAGTGGATCTATTCGACCCTCCACCGCAGTCCGCAAGGGTTCATTGTGGCTCACACCTATTCACACTCGACCAAATAAACCCAGCTCATTAACGAAGCCGATTAGTTTGTACGGTGAGTGGTCTTCCAGTCAGATGGTAAGAGTGTGGCTCTGCCGAACTCTAAGAACCTGATTCGGTCCCCAGCAGGGCTGGCACAAAGTATGTGCTCCGCTGTTTCATGATTTTCCAAACAGAGGCGATACACACTGTTCTTCAACAAGCCCGAGTCTCTGCATATGATGATTCAAATGACAGTAACTTGTAAGGAGACTTGTTAGACATCCTAGGTCATCCCTACTATAGTCCAACAACTGTTTGGTATCAAGGGTGAATAAACGCCTTAGAGTGAACCAATCCTGGAAGAATCTGCTAGAAGTCCATAAATCTTCTTGTCATCCAGGTGTTCAATCTTTGTTTGGCAAAGCCTAAAGCGATGGCAATGAGCGGTTTTCGTCGGATGAATTTGTTTACAGTATGGTGGTAGTAATATCTGTTAGTTAATAGTCTGTTATTGTAATAAAATATTCAAAAACTTCTCAGGAATATAACGTGTCTTTCGAACTTTGACTTGTAGAAGTTACATATGTCAAATTAGTTGTCATTTATTCAGTATGTTTTGCCAAATCACCTTTAACACATATGGCATTCAACACATTCAAATAATAAATTTTCTTGTATTGAAATGGATGTTCTATTAAGGCAACGTACCGCGCGCTTCGCCCATTTCACGGTCGCCATAATCGTCTAATAGAGAGGAGTCGCAATGTGATGAATAAATTCGAGTCCACTAGTTCAGTAAACGATCGAATAAAACCTTTACATCGATCAAACGTAGAATCTGCCGAAAACATTGACGCTGTCTGTGACAGTGTGCAGGAGAATCTGAGGTAGATCACGAGAGGTTGGCAAATTCTGACTCTGAAGCAGGTGGCAACTGACCCTAATCTTCATCTAAAAATCATTTTCAGCAATAGGATGAATGGGTATGTGAACAAACAAAATTGTCGAATTTGGGACGATACTAATCCACAAGATATCTAAGAGCGTCCAATGCATCCCGAAAAAAACATTGTGGATTTTGGGCTGATGGCGTCATCGGTCCATATTTTTTTGTGAATGACGTTGGCCATGCCATCACTGTCAACGGCGAGAACTATTGGTCGATTATTACCAACTTCTTTTGGCCTGAATTGGATGATCTGAACACAAACGACATGTAGTTCCAACAGGACAGAGCTACGGCCACACAGCCCTTGCTACAATAGATATTCTGCACGAGCGATTTGAGTCATGGAGGACATTTGAACGATATTATATTTCACACATAATGGCATCAATAGGCTTTTCTAATGAATGATAAAATTAGATGATGTCTTACACAAAAGTCAATAATTGAGAGAAGTAATAACGGTATGACGAGAAGTAACTCAGGAGTATGAGACAGCTATTTTCAATAGTTGACGGTGTGTGGTTTATAACTTGTGGTATGTTGGTGTTTGGTTAGGTTAGGTCCAGAGTCTATTCGACCCTCCACCGCAACATGCAAAAGTTTATTGTGGCTCACACCTATTCAGTCAGATGGTGAGAGTACGGCTCTGCCGAACTCCTAAGACCTGATTCGGTCCCTAGCGGGGCAGGCACAAAGTATATGCTCTGTTAATGAGGTAGTCGAATAGTCAAGGTCCAAGATTCCCACCTTGATACCCAGGACAACCTTCCCATATGAGGGTTTTTGCACGTCAGCTACATCTGACGATGCCCCACCTGAGACAGATTCTGCGTACGCCGCAGCTCTCGCCCCTCAACTAAATTTACAGGGAGGTCAGTTGGAGTTGTAAAGTCGACATCCATCTCCTCTGTAGACTGATTCCTGAACTAAATTTACAGGGAGGCCCGTTGGAGTCGTGAATTCGACATCCATTTCCTCTGGAGACTTGCTCCTGAATTAAAGTTATAGAAAGGTCAGTTGGAGTCGTAAATTCGACAACCATCTCCTCTGTAGACTCGCTTCTGAACTAAATTCACAGGGAGGTCAGTTGGAGTCGTAAACTCGACATCCATCTCCTCTGAAGACTTGTTCCTGAACTGAATTTACAGGGTGGTCAGTTGAAGTCGTAAACTTCATCTCCTCGGTAGACTCGCTCTTTAACTAAATTTACAGGGAGGTCAGTTGGAGTCGTCAACTCGACATCCATCTCCTCTGGAGACTCGCTCCTGAATTAAAGTTACAGGGAGGTCAGTTGGTGTCGTGAATTCGTAATCCATTTCCTCTGGAGACTTGCTCCTGAATTAATGTTATAGGGAGGTCAGTTGGAGTCGTAAATTTGACAACCATCTCCTCTGTAGACTCGCTTCTGAACTAAATTTACAGGGAGGTCAGTTGGAGTCGTAAACTCGACATCCATCTCCTCTGGAGACTCGCTCCTGAATTAAAGTTACAGGGAGGTCAGTTGGTGTCGTGAAATTGTAATCCATTTCCTCTGGAGACTTGCTCCTGAATTAAAGTTATAGGGAGGTCAGTTGGAGTCGTAAATTCGACAACGATCTCCTCTGTAGACTCGCTTCTGAACTAAATTCACAGGGAGGTCAGTTGGAGTCGTAAACTCGACATCCATCTCCTCTGGAGACTCGCTCCTGAATTAAAGTTACAGGGAAGTCAGTTGGTGTCGTAAATTCGACAACCATCTCCTCTGTAGACTGGCTTCTGAACTAAATTTACAGGGAGGTCAGTTGGAGTCGTAAACTCGACATCCATCTCCTCTGTAGACTTGTTCCTGAACTGAATTTACGGGGAGGTCAGTTGGAGTTATAAAGTCAACATCCATCTCCTCTGTAAACTGATTCCTGAACTAAATTTACAGGGAGGCCCGTTGGAGTCGTGAATTCGACATCCACTTCCTCTGGAGACTCGCTCCTGAATTAAAGTTACAGGGAGGTCAGTTGGAGTCGTAAATTCGACAACCGTCTCCTCTGTGGACTCGCTTCTGAACTAAATTTACTGGGAGGTCAGTTGGAGTCGTAAACTCGACATCCATCTCCTCTGTAGACTTGTTCCTGAATTAAAGTTAGAGGGAGGTTAGTTGGAGTCGTAAATTCGACAACCATCTCCTCTGTAGACTCGCTCCTTAACTAAATTTACAGGGAAGTCAGTTAGAGTCATTAGCTCACACATTACACATTACAGTCAATCTGAAACTGGCCGAATACATATTGACGCGTATATTTCGATCGATGAAATATTGAACAACGTGTGATGCTAACACGACTGGGAATAAGCAGGAATTATATTGGTTACTAATGAAAATTTGCTGAAGATTATGGAACAAAGATCCGCCCATCTTGATCAAATCTTGTGTTGTTCATCGTAACTGAAATACAGAGGTATCTGTTCAGTTAGAGATCGAAACACTTTTTCGTACGCCTGCTGAAAAATGTAATGATATCGATACAACATCATGCTGGTAATCACAATATTTTTGTAAAGGATAACCGTCAAATTATTTCTAGAAATTTATTTTGAAATTCTGTACTCGTTCTTACAGATTGTTCCAAGTTCCTGAAGATGGAGGACGCCTTTGGTCTCATGTTCTCTATCTGAAGTATTTTCAATCCAAAAATTTACATATTATTATCAACCACGAGCGGGAGTTATTTTATGAATTCGTGTCTGGATTCTTGCTATAATCTGAAATGGCACATTTCTGTTGAGGAAACACGTTGGAAGGCCAAAACTAACAACTTGACGTTATTCAAATACTTCAGATATTGCGAAAGATGTTGCATGAGCGTAGTTTACTGAATTCAATACTATACAGAGAGAAGAATGCTGAATACTTTCAATTAACAAAGACATTTTCTGGCGATTTTTGTTATAAATGGCTAGTTCGTTAATTTGATAAATATACAAGCTAGGAATTGAAAGTTTCTCATTTCTACCATTCACCAATATCCAATATCATCACCAAATCATTCAGTAATACAACTTCGTAAATCACGTTACCACAATGAAACGTAATTTATCAGATGGTGACGTCATCAAACTCAAAGTAGAATCTACTTCTTCACCTCAAGTAGGAGAAAGTTATGCCTGAAATAAATAAATATGGTTGGCTGATGTGGTTTTGATTTTGTCACGAATACTGCTAACTATTACTGAATTGTAGAAGCTGAAATGAGAGGTTCTTTCTCTACTATCTATTATAGATACAAGGAACATAAAATATATTTTGAATGCACCTTGCTGCGAAATAATGATTGGACAAAGGAATGTGACTTATCTGGAACAATGATTTGATTTAGATGATACCCAATTCAATAAAAAACCGGAACCGCGATAAATTATTCGATAAAAAGATGAGAACTTGTATTTTGGAAACGAAGAGATCAATTTTATATGAAGTATTCTACGCTGAAGTTACATTTGATCATATGTTATTCTCTGTGGAATTGAATTTCTATTGATTTCGTGGCATATTATTTCATATTTTTCGATATTGTGTTATTTCCTTATTTTTCTACAAGTTCTTGTGATATATTGTTTGGAACCTTTGGAGAAGTAATGAATATTACTGGAGTTTTATCCCAACACCAAACCGTTATTTTGAACACCTCGACACGTGTTTCAGTCATCAAGTGATTATCTTCAAGAGGAAGATTAAACAAGTTGGACCATTCAGAATAACTGAGTGACAGTGCAGACCAATCAGAAGTGAACATTCCCATGTCCATAACTTTCATCATCCTCCATTCCATCATCGCTCTCACCATCCCCACCATAACGCCTACCACCCTCCAAATTATAAATACGAGTGACTACCTCGCTTGTTAGTCAGTCGTCGCTGGGACATCGAGGCATAACTTTCATCCTTTATAGGTACATGTTAATGTCGAGCAGTCTTCAAACAAAAAATAAAATCGACTTTTTGTTGGACATTTTGAGAAGCCTACCATATTTTTGAAAGTACGATAACAGTACTCTATCAGCACGAGAAACCTTGTTGATATTGATTGGAAAAAGAACGGTGGAGAGGGTTGCAAATAACTAAGAAAGTAAATTTGCTATGTAATTATGGACTTGATTAACGTATTTACCCAGTTTCAAAAAATATTCACAACCATGAAGCGTTTTCCTAATTATTTAGTTATATAGTACTTTCTCTTCTATCATTTGGTTGATTTGGTCAATAGACTTTCGCAATGCGGACTCCATATAGTGTTTAATAATTGAAAATTACTCATAATGAACACAATTAAATTGTTCTCTCAACACCTTATTACCTCAAAATAATAGCTGGTGTACCTACGCGTGTTGTTTGTGATATAATTGAAGTTATCGCGACTTTCGATCTATTTCTGAGAAAAACTGGATAGCGTCGAGTAGCTTTTGAATCATTGATGTGCATGCAGAAAATTATGCAGTAACATTCATACACTCCGCCCTTTTAAAACGCGTGAGTTGATAATACATGTTTTATAGCTCGAAGCGTGGGCGCTACTTCACAACTATTCATAAATTAGATATTTTCACGAAGGTTACCGAACATCGAATACATTAACCACGCGACAATAACAAAAGCAACAAAGTGACAAGATCATACATATAAATAGTCATTGTTTGGTGAAATGGATGAAGACAACAATAAAAAATATGCTAAATCTGAAGAAAGGTTGGTTGGGTAACAGGATCAATTATTCCTTAATAAAGCAATTGTTGACTTATCGAAATTTCGAATTTAATTATTTTCTTCTTCAGTGTAACAGTGAATTTTCATAAACATACCACCCACAAAACTTATACGATCATTATCCTTTCAAATTTACAATAAATAATGAGTGCTCAATCAAATTACTCAATTACTTACCGAAAAGTATTTTTTTCGTGTTAATAACATACTATTCTTAAAAATCATCAGCATTTTCATTTTATTCCATTTCATTTAATTTAATTTAATTTTATTTTATTTAATTTAATTTAATGTCATCTCATCTAATCTCATCTCATCTCATCTCATCTCATCTCATCTCATCTCATCTCATCTCATTTCATTTCATTTTATTTTATTTTATTTTATTTTATTTTATTTTATTCTGCTCTATAACTCTGACGAAAGCAAATTAAAAAAAAAAATTACAACTCCAGGTGTGCCAATCACAAAGGTCCGGCGGGCCGCATGTTGAGTATGGCTACTCTACGACAACAGGAGACGTTCAGGACACTGGTACCAAAATGTATCAAAAATTGCATCCGGCTCTGGTCAACAATAGAAGTTCGATCCTGCTCTACGAGAAGGCCCGTCCGCTCGTTCCACAAATCACCGTCTGAAAATCAAACGAATTGAGCGTCGAATCTCTGCCTCACCTAACATACTCCCAATATCTCTCGTCAACTGACTGCCATCTTTTCAAGCACTTCAATTACTTTCTCACCGGTGGAAACTTTGCCAATTAGGATCAGGCGAAAACGGCCTTCGTCGACTTTATCAAATCCTAAGTAGGTATCCAATTACTCAATGCTCCAACTGTAAAATACGAACTGCCTTATAAGGTACTGTTCCCGAGTAGAGAGGACTGGATCCTTCGGGAGATGGAAATATTGAGAGTAGATGGTTGTTGGTTCATAGATGAATCAAAAACACCTTCCTGTTCTGGTGCAGGTGTTTTCAGACGCAGACACAGGACAGATATATCAACTTGCCTAGGAACCTATGTGACTGTATTTCAAGCGAAAATTTACGCTATTGAACTGTGTGCGAAGAGATTAGAAGAATCCAACCTCATACACAGTCAAGCGGCGTTGGAAGCTTCTGGCCTCTACCGAGCAACGTCCAAATTGGTAAGCAAATTGACAAAAACGACTCTCCCCGATAGGAAGATTCAACAGATTATCTCTGGTCTGGATTCCTGGCCTGGAAGGCAATGAGGCAGCTGTCTCCTTTGCAAGGGAGGGTGCTGCAAGCAGCTTCATCGGACCAGAATCATTTTCATTGCTTCAGGCTTTGCCAAACAATGATTGAACACCGGGATAGCAAAAAGATTTAAGGACTTCTGGCAAAGTCTTCCAGGATTGGCTCACTCCAAGGCGTTTATTCACCCTTCGAAGCTTGATACCAAACAGTTGTTGGACTACAGTAGGGATGAACAACGCTGTCTAACAGGCCTTCTTACAGGTCACTGTCATTTGAATCATCATATGCAGAGACTTGGACTGTCGGAAGACAGTGTGTTGCCTCTGTTAGAAAAATGATGAAA
>WOGP01009624.1:0-10654 GCA_015342065.1 Leptinotarsa undecemlineata | reverse complement strand
GTGTTGGTTCTCAGTAAATCTGAAAATGAGATAAATTTGAAGTCTGGTTGAGAAATTTTTATACTTACCGGAGCCGCCTGACAGTGAACCTCGAGGGTGGTCTTTGGCTCTGCTTCGTTGGCCTCCTGTGTTTGTACCCATCTCCGAATCTGGGGTCATCCCTGTTTAGTGCGTTATATAAGTCGCTTAGTGCTACATTGTCGTGCGCTCAAATTCTGTCAAACGTGTCCTCTGGGTGTTTCCTCATGTATGCGTCGACGTAGTGTATGTTCAGATCTGGATTCAGGAATATATACCTATTCGGTATATATCTTGGAGCGTTTCCGACGGCCCTTACGTACGCTTTCATAAATAACTGGATCTGTCTTCTGCATGTCGCTGTGCACTGGTCCGAAGCAGTACAGGCATACAGGATTATCGGTAGTATTACGGTCTTTATCATCAGCAGCTTCACTTTCAGTCCCATGTTGCTTCTTCGACCTATTATTGGTTAAGGTTTTGCCGGGCAGATCTCGCCATTTCTATTTTCAGACGTACCCTAGATCTGAACGTTAATCCTTTGTCTAGGTTGACCCTCAAGTATCTAGCTTCGTTGGTCCACGGAATCTCTTGTCCGTTGAAGATGACATTTCCTTCCGGGTGTACACTCCTCCGGGTGAACAGTATTGCCTGACTCTTGTCAGGGTTTATAATGATCTTCCACAGGTTGGCCCATTCCTCTAATCTATCTGCCTGTTGCTGCAAGTATCTAGTGACATGCGCTTGGCTTGTTGATATCGCCAGTAGGGCTGTGTCGTCCGCGTAGAGCGGCAACTTGTTGAAGTTGTTCTTTGGTTTGGGAACGTCTGCTGTGTATACCAAGAAGAGGTGTGGCGGAAGGACTGCACCTTGTGGGACCCCTGCTTCCAGTAATCGCATCGTTGAGAGTTCTTGTCATACTCTGCAGCGGCATCGCCTGTCAGCTAGGAAAGACTCGATTAATGTTACCATTGGTTAGATTTAGCCAAAGTTGATAATTTTGGCCAGAAGTCCGTCATGCCAGGCTCTGTCAAATGCCTTGGAGACGTCTAAGAAAATCGCTCCGGTCTGAATATACATATAAACGCGTGTGCTATTTATAGGCATGTGCCGACGGCCTTCCGGCCGGTCCCGTAACCGCTATGTCCTTGCATTTTGAATCTTCGAAATTGGAATATGTAACGTGCCGACGGCGTTGCCTTGGAGCAGGATTGGACCTCTTCTGCTGTTGACCCAATTCTCAGTACAATTTGTCGATTTTCCCACAATAGGAATCTGATGATTTGTCCCAGTTGCAGAAACTTTTAGTAAATGACACCAACCGCTGACCTCCATGGGATCTGTCGCCCAGTTCTTCTGCCATCCTACGAATCGTTTGTGATGGGTTAGTCACCACCAGAGTCCTCAAATCCTCGTCCTGGATTACTGTAGGTTGACCACTTTGGGGCTCATCTTTGACGCAAAAATCTCCGGATCGGAATTTAGCAAACCAACATCGAGCAATACGTACATTACCACTATCATTGCCAAATGCCTATTTAATTTTAGGGCAGCGCTCTGGTTCCATATGAACTCGTAGAGAAAAAGTAGGTAAAAGTCGCTTAACGACATCATGTAGTCCTAAAGTGAGAAGAGGTAGAAGTTTAAAAGCATCAATGTATTGAGCACAAAATCCTTCATCGATTACTATACTGTGTGTAAAAGCCATTGGAATAAATTTATCATTTCGGTTACGATACATATTTTAACAAAATCCCGAAACACATCAAATTCAAATTATAATTTAACATATTTCAATGGAAAAATGCTACCCTAACCTTCAACCCCCGTCGAATGACAGGTACAACCCCCAATTTTTTGAATAGGAAGTATAGGCTAGTGATATATCGTTTGAAAGGTCTCTTCATTCTCTATTCGAAAATGTTATCGTTTTTTCAAGTTTTTTGCAACAATTAAGATAAAATAAATGAATATAATGTGGTCACCGAAATTCTACACTCAAATCTTATTGCAATATACTCAAAACTTATTTTATGTTGGGGTATTGATAATAAAAAAGTAAGCAAAAACCATAGCAATGTTTTTTTAGATACTTTAAAATAATGTAATTAATTTCACCAATGCGAACGGTCAAGCGCTCCATGCGCATGCTGACAGGTGTGAGTATCGACTGATGGGTTCAGATGGGCCTACGTTCTATCGTGGGGATAACAGACCTGACGTGCTTGATATCGCACTACTCAGGAACGTCTCCTTGTCCTGCGAAGTGTACACTTTGTCGGAACTTGACTCAGATCATAATCCAGTCATCCTCATGCTGGGTGATAATTCCCCTTCCCAGGATTATCGCATGAGATCATCCACGGATTGGGAAGCCTTCAAGGCTCATCTAGTGGAAACACGTACGGACCGTGAGGCGCTTCGAATTCGCAACGGTCTCGACGCAGCAGTGGCGGATTTCGAATTGTCTGTGAACAACGCTTTCCGCGCAGCCACAACCAGGACAGAGTGTCCTCTGCGAAGCTACAATGAGTTTCCTCCCAGGATAAAGAACCTTATCCGGGAGAGAAATCGACTCAGACAAGTTTATCATCGGATTCTCTACCTTGGAGACAAGGCTGCGGCTAGTAGGATGACCAACCAAGTTAAACAGGTGCTCACTGACTACAAAAACGAGAGGTGGAGTGAGTGTTTGGAATATCTCGAACCTGCGGATGATGAGTTATGTCGAGTCACCCGCAGACTCAAGAAGAGGAAAATCACTCCGTCTCCTCTTCACGACATCTGCTACTCCCCCGCCGAAAAGGCGTTGGCTTTTGCAGACTCAATGGAGAGTCGGTTCCAACATAACGTTGATCCGGATGATGATATTGACTGTGATATCCGGCTAGAATAGCGGGTTCGGCGCATTCTTAGGGAAAATGATGATGACGTGATCCGTGCAGCTTTGGAGGAAGAACTCAGGGGTACATTAGGGCCTCCAAAACCAAGAAGGCTCTGGGAATGGATTCAATCAACAATAGGTTGTTGAAGCAGCTCCCAGAGAACTTCATCATATACCTACTGGACACAATCAACAGTTCAATCGTCCTCAGATACTTCCCCCGAAGATGGAAGCATGCCGTAGTCGTCATGATTACGAAACAGGGCCAGAACCCGCTGTTTCCCCAGGAACATCGTCGGATTAGTCTGCTTTGCTCAACGGCTAATTTGGCCGAATTTGTTGTGCTGCAAAGATTGACCGAAGAAGTTGAAGACCGAAATTTTCATCCTGATGAACAATTCGGCTTTAGAAGGGCACACTCCACCGAGTTGCAGGCCCTGAGACTGGTCGAAAATTCCATCTCAGAACTAAACAATAGAAATACAGTCCATTTCGTCCTTCTGGACATTTCGAACACCTCTGACAGGTCTACTACACAAAATGCTCGATTTTGACCTGCCTCGGGACCTGATTCTGTGGATTAGTTCCTTTCTGATAGGCAGAACATTTCAGGTTCGAGTTGAAGGAACCCTGCCTCTCGTTAGGGAAATCGAAGCTGGAGTGTCTCAGGGAGCTGTGCTCCATGTACTACTGTACAGCCATTACGTAAGCGACCTTCCGAGGTTCGATCACGTGAAGGTTTCTCTTTACGCCGATGATACGTCTCTCCTCACTTCTTCCATGGATCGAGGGTTGGTGGTCGTCTACATGAAACGCCCATTGGACGACTTCGAACGCTGGTACCTGGAATGGAAGATTCGGGTGAATCCAGAAAAAACTCAGGCGATATATTTTGGGAGACATAACGTTTCTCCAGACACAAGAGTCACAACCGTCGACTAACCTGGGTAAATCACATCGATTATATCAAGAGTAAAGTACAATTGAGGATACTCAAACTCTATCCTTTGATCAACAGAAATTCCAAGCTCAATCTTAAAAATAATATTTTATTATACAATACGATGTTCAAGCCTGTCAATATGTATACTTCAGGCGCAAAGGGACAAACCGCTTCATCAAACCTCTCCATTTTGGAAAGGTTGCAAAACAAACTAATCAGAATACTGACAAATGTTCCATGGTTCGTGCGGAATGAAGCCATTCGCAGATATTTGAAGCTGTTAACTATACGGCAGTCCATTTAGTCGAGGAATCAGAGAGTTTTCGAATCAGCGGAAACTCATGATAACCCATTAGTTAGGGAAGCTGTAGATTACACCATAGACGACCCCACTCGATTCAGAAGGCCCCGTCGCTCGGTTGAGTGAAGGCCCCACGACGTCTGTTAAAATGAACAGTTTGTTCATTAAATACCCCAGTCACAAAGGGGTACACAAAGCCAGAGCGGCATAGAGGTCATTGATCTTTATGTCGTTACCAAAAAAAAAGACATCTTCAGTTATGAATCATTCGTCTCCCTGATGAAAGACAGTTTATAGGGCAAGGAAAACATTTCCAACCTGAAAAAAATGAAGATGACAATCGAGACAACATTAGTTGTCAGTATTTTAATTCAAGTTCAAAGTTCGTTAACTTCAAGTCTGCCAAATGGTTGGATTAACAGAAATGCATAAAATAACAGTTTTATAAATGATTGGTTACAGAGATGAAGTAGCTTGCCTATTTCATGAGAAATTTACTAATTTACCGCCCATATCTCAAGGTACAATGAGCAAAATAGAAAATCAGTTTCGTCAGCTTGGTCATGTGGGGCAGATAAAAAAAGGAGCTGCCAATGCAATGAGTGATGAACTCAAATTAGATGTGTTGCTTGAGTTTGAGGAAAACACACATACATCGAGTAGACAGGCATCCACTACATTCAATGTTAGCCATATATCGATAGTAAACATATTGAAAGAAAATAAATTGCATCCCTATAAAATGATACCTACTCAAGAGCTCATGAGAGACGATTTTGATAGAATTCATTTTTGTGAGCAAATAATGGACATGTTGGATAACAATATCATCCAATTAGAAGACGTTATGTTTTCTGATAGGTGTACTTTGTCTCTTAACGTTCATGCTAATTGGGAAAATTGCCTCTACTGGTCAACGGAAAATCATCACTGGATGAGAGGAAAACACACGCAATACCCACAAAAGGGTAACGTTTGGACAGAGATTATAGAAAACTATGTCACTGGTGCATTTTTCATTGAGGGCAACTTGAATGGCAATTATTATTTGGCTTTCCTTCAAAATGATTTCATTCCAAGTTTAGCAAATTTATATCTTGATTCAGGAAACCCTCAAGTTCCAGTAAATACGACATGGTTTCAGTAGGATGGAGCACCACCACATTACCAAGTTAATGTCCGGCAATACCTCGATACAACATTTCCCAATCGGCGGATAGGGAGGCAAGGATGAATTGAATGGCCAGCGTGATCACCTAATTTTTCATCATTAGATTTCTTTTTATGGGGATATGTAAAGATGTGTACAAAACTAAACCTTCAGATTTAAATGACTTAAAAGAACAAATAACTTTTTCTTATTCTATATTTCATTACGTTTGGCATTACATTTTAGTTTTTGAGTATATTTGATCATATTTCAGTAACCATATGATTTTAATTTATTTTAATTTAATTGTTGAAGAGACCTTTCAAACGATATATCATAAACCTATACTCGCCATTTAAAAAAAGGGGGGTTGTACCTATCATTCGAAGGGGGTTGAAGGTAGGGATGACATTTTTACCTTGAAGAATGTCAAATTATAATTCACATTTGACGTGTTTCGGGATTTTTCAAAAATATGTACAGTAACCGAAATAATGAATTTATTCCATTTGGCTTTTACACACTGTATATTACCACAGATAGTTCGCGCGTGCCCAGTACCTTCGAAGTCATTCTTAAATAACACTCTAAATAGAGACACGGTTTTTGAGGTACTTAAAAACCTACTGAATAGGTTGGGAATAAGAGATTTATTATTTGATTCGATATATTAAAATTATGTTCAATTCGTTCAATGACTTTTATTTATTAAATAGAACAGAACGAATTCGACAAATATCCGCATTTTACACACTTGAAAAATAATGAAATGATAACTCAAGTTTAATAAAAATACATTCAACATATTTTTTAAACCTCAAGAAAAGGAATCTCAATATTTCAACATTATCGCAATAACTATTGAAAGTTCTAACAATATGGTAAATGGAGGAGTTATTACTAACAATATGGTAAATGGAGAAGTTATTAAAGTGAGCTGGTTTTTCGAAATGGAGAAACAATGATCTCTTGAAGCTTTACAGGGTATATTTCTATTACCATTCTAAGACAATCAACACGATATTATATATTTTTTACATCATCGTCACATCTGACATTTCATTCCTGTCTATGAAAAGAGTATGAAATATGTATTAAAAACTGAACGGAAAACGCCGTTAATCTGATCTATTTTCCGTTAACTAGTAGTCGCCCCCTACGGTCAACAACTCTTATAAGTCGAAATTTGTACGACCTAAGGATTAACGAGGTCTTACATTTTTTAACGTACGATTCCTAGCCCGGATTGTTGAATTGTTTTTTATTTTAGATGCACAAGAGTTGCCACATGAAGTCATATTGTCACATGGTTTACTATCTTATAGAATGTGGTACTTTGGGACAATACATTGAATGGTCAGAAAATAATATTTGATAATCTTGAAAATGCTGTGAAAATGTATATTAACTGTGCACATGTAATTATTATGTACTTATGAAAGTACAGGGCACTTGCGTTGGGAATGGCATTCATCGACTCAACTATAAGCTGGTAGAACTAAGAGGGTTATATAACAAACGTGACTATCTAATAAAAATATGTAACTGTCACAAAAATGTAAAAAAGCAAGTCTATATGGGGTATATACAATTAAAGTTCGTCATGAGTAAGTTTATGAATGATATGTATTAGTGAATAGCGCAATATAAATATTCCATTACATTGCCCAAGGCTTTGAATAAATTTACTGCACACTTGTTTAAAGCGAACAACCGGATATCATAATGTATTATCTGAAGATTAATCTGTTTTTTTTGACATAAGACCACGAGCAGAATTATGCAAGCCACCTTATAACTCGTGAAAAAACTTACAGGCAATACCCTCATACAATGAATTGATCCCTAATTTACTCAGGCAACAATTCTTTTCTAATCTTTAGCTGTTTACTTCGGGAGGTGAAGAACCCATGCTTGGCTTTAAGAGCCAAAAAAAAATTCCGGAGTTGAAATTTGTCGTTCACAATTCTGCTCACATGATCAGAATTCAGAAAGCTTCTTCGTGATTAAAAAAAAATGTAGAAGAGTGTTCTCATTTCTCTCATAGGATGTCCCAAAAGTCATAAATAATCGAGGTAATAGGGAAAATCCAGATAATCTCAATAATGTTTTCGAATTATTATTATTTGTGAGTATTTTAACTACTGTTATTTGTTTTTCAACGTTTTAAATTTCCATTGTCACGAAGAAGCTCGAAGAAAGTATCATGTGAGTAATGCATGCTCATTCAATTTTTTATTTAGTAATAAAAACAAAGCAATAGGCACGATATTGTTTAGTGGAGTGGCTCGCATAGATCTTAGTTACTTCCATTTTATTTATTATAATATTTCCATGATAAGTTGCACTGACCCCATATATGGTCTTATATAGTGACAAATGACCAACTAAGAGGCAGCTCTATGCAGAAGTAACTTGATCACAGTTTATTTTTCATACCAATAGGTATGAACAACTTTATTTTTATCAATGGAACATTCGACAGCCTGCCAAAATAGTCGGCGATTTCATGATGTCGGTGCAAAATTATAGTGAAAATATTATAGACCAGCACAACGAAACATTTCGACTAATAAGTCGAGTGATTAATAAGTGAATGATTTTCAACATGTCAGAATTCTTCAGATGCATTGAACTATCCAATTCTCACTCAATTATATCCACGTGCAGGCATTACTAATATACTTTTATAGTTAGTTGTGTTCACCTCTTCCGGATATCCCACGTGTTGATTGACAAACCGTTCTGTCGTTCCCAGAAGTTGAGCAACCTTGGCCACCGATCTATTATTCTGTCTCCTTCCATCTTGCCTCACAAGTCCCTATAATACCCATCGCACCTCTAAACTACCAAAGATCTCAAAACAACTACCAGAATAATGTTAATAAAAATTATAAAAAAAATTAATCTACAAACTGTAAATTACTGCAACATAAAATATAAGATAATAAACTATTGTTTAACTTCTAGGTCGTTTACGCTTGGTTAGCACATGAGTTACAAATCCACCACCTTCGATAAAGAACATTCACATGGATATCACAAAAGCATGCTTTTTCTGTTGCATAACAATACGCTCTGGCAATAAATCTCCAATCAGAATAAGAGGATATTACTAAGGGGGTATTACACAAAAATTTTTGGAAAGTTCCAACCTCAATTTTGAGACAAAAGTCATATTACTAATTGATGCTTCAGTTACTGATTCAGTATTTTTACAAAACAATTTGATCAGACAGAAAATGATTTAAAATTACTTTTTATTGTTTTGTTACATACGAGGTATGTTCGAAAAATAAGATGGAGTTCGAATTTCGCGGGCTATGTACCCAGACATTTTTTATTTTTTAAGTTGGTTCACTCGTCTCGAACATATATTCACAGTTTCAGCTGTTACACCTATTTAGTTTGTTGGCGAGGGTGTCGCATAAATTGTGGGCATGAAGAATGTGGAGGCGAAGTTGGTTCTGGCATTTGTTGAATTTTGACAAAAAAAAAAACCGGAGCATGATCATCGCGACATAATTGTTGAATGACGTCAACGGCGATCCAGATTTTCTTAAAGAGTCATAACTGATGACGAATCATGGGTACGTGGTTATGACATCGAAACCAAGGTTCAATCGTCCCAATGGAAGAGCCCAGAAGAGCCAAAACAAAAAAATGCACGTCAAGTTCGACCAAATGTCAAGGTTTTGATAACTGTTTTCTTCTATCACCGTGGCGTAATACATCAGCAGTTTAATTTCATTAGTTCGGACTTCCATTGTCTGATATTATATAAAATGATTTGAAATCCCTGATGATGCGGGACTGCCAATGGGATCGCCACGTTCACCAGTCATAGCCAACATATATATATATGGAGTGGTTTGAAACTCTGGCCATTGAAGAAGCCCAGAAGAAACCCCGTGTCTGGTTGAGATACGTTGACGACCCCTTCATAATATGGAATCATGGGAATACTGAACTGGACGCCTTCCTGAAACACATCAACAGCATAAGACCTTCCATCACTTTCACAATGGAGGAGAAAGCCCACAACGAATTGCCATTTCACCAAGTGGAAAACATCTATATACCGAAAACCCACTCACACGGGACATTATCTGAAATACGGATCCAACCACCATCAATCGACTAAAAGAGGAATCATCAAGGCTCTGTGATACGAAGGAAGGTTTCGAGAAGGAACTAGAGATCATCAGAAATGATCTTCAACGAAATGGCTAATCCAAAGCGACGGTGAAACAGACTTTGGCTAAAAGACAGCAAGAGCCTCGCAAGGAAGAGAACCCGTCACAACCAGTGCATGCACTTCCCTACATCAGAGGATTATCGGAAAGGATAAGAAGAATTGGTTCCAAGTACAACATCAGAAGCTGCTTCAGATCCGGAAACACTATCCGTAGCAGCCTCACGAAAACGAGGCCACCAAACGCGGACTGTGATTCCAAGAGTTGCATTTACCGGATATCCTGTGAGTGCGGAAAATCTTATATCGGTGAAACTGAGATGCCATTGAAAGTTCGCATTGGCGAGCACAAGAAACACACACAGTGAGGGGAAACCAGGAATAGCAGACCATGTTTGGAACCATCAACATAACATCGAGTGGTCCCAAGCTGAGATCATACAGAGGGAGGAACAACACAGTAGGCTCTGATAAACGTCAGTCGAAAAAATAACTACTTCCCTGGCTAATACCACGCCGGATATTGAATTATACCCGACAGACGTTTATGCAAGATTCCTCACAGAGGTTAGTCTTGCAGATGTTTCTTGATCACCCAGAAACAGGACCTTGTTGAAATTATTCAGGTCTTATTCATTATGTATCTTAATGAATCAATTTTTGAAATCTTTCTCGTGTCCTCTAAAAGGAATAACGAAAAACCAAATTGACAATTCTAATATTCATGAGCTCATGCAAAGTTGACTCATCAGTGTTTGCTAAGTACAAATTCAGAAATTGCCAATGGTGAACAAAATGTTAACTCTTATCTCATGAGTATCTTGTAGCTCGAGACATGTACAAGCAAAACCATACATATTCACTTAGAAGTCTACTATAACTCGCAGGACAGTTACAGTGCTGCCAAACCCATCCATGACAGACGAAGGTTCGAAATTAAAATCAACGAGCAGAAACAGTTTCGTTTTGATATGGTGGTGGACGGATGTGCTAACAATCGTCCACAAAGAAGCTACGTGGACGCCATATTGGAGGGGAAACTCAGTTTTGTGTTGTGAATGTCCGCCGTCATAAAACGTGCCTGCATTGATTAATAATATTGAAAAGTGTGAGAGTTTAAATAAAAGTGAAGTTTATGGGCCCCTTTATTCACGCCGGTATCC
>WOGP01009623.1:0-10655 GCA_015342065.1 Leptinotarsa undecemlineata | reverse complement strand
GAATAAATAAACACAGTAGAAACTAGACAAAAGTATTTTCTTTATTCTATATTCAACATGAATTTCTACAAAATAAATAAGTCATCAATCGAACGAGATAAATAATAGTATTGTTGAAAAAACTTTCGATTTCAATTAAAACCAATCTGAAAGAAAATTTTATATTGTTTTGGAGCGCTGGGTAAAAAGTAAATACTAAAAGCAAAGCTATCAAAGATGTTTTACCTTTGCTTTTTTACTTCACTCTTTTTTTTATTTAGGGAGTTAGGTTATGATCAGTGTTGCAAAACCAATAAAGTTATCTGTGAAGATTGATGCCAAAAATCCTCATACTGGAAAAAAGCCCACTGAATCCTAGATTTGAAATGTTGCTTAATGTGCTAGGAAAAATAGATTGAAAAGTAAGGCCTCAATAAATTGTCCGCTTGCACAAAGTTCGGCTTCTGAATTGTCGGTCGTAGCAGGCCAATTTGCTGGTTAATGAAAAAACAAATTTGTTTATCAGATCAAATGAGTAGCTATTGTGCGTATGTGGGCTCTCACACGTGAGTGATTTTGAAATGCTGCATCGTCTTTGATATCTTCCTCAGTTGTAGACGAAACGCCTGGCTCGAAAAACCTGCAGACCATGGTTAACAAACCTGTTTCTTGTATACAATTTTATTAAAATTTATTTTTCCGTTAATCAGCTGTCGCCCCCATACGAACGACAACTCTCAGAAGTTGAGGAACTTGTGCGAACTAAGGACTAACGAAGTCTTACCTTTCAACGTGTGATTCGTAACCTAAAACAGCAAATGATCTATTTGATCAAAAAATATTTGTTTTTTTATCATCGTCAATTTTCTATGAAAGCGTAGAAAGACCATTTTCATTTTTGCCGATGAAATACAGAGTATAGACCGACCGCTTCATAGAACACTCATCAATTTCTTTGAACCGTTCGTTTCGCCAAAAATTTAACTATGAAGCATTGCACAGAATATCCGTTAAAAAAGAGTATTTTATTTCTGATCAACGCTGTTTAATTTTTTTTTGTTCAACACTCCTTAACTTCTCGTTACCGTTTGTATGTCATATGTCGGAAAGCGATTGAACATGGATCATTATTTGAGCTGTGGCTGATGCACAGAACATTAAAGAATAGAAACGGTTGTTTTGGTCAACATGTTTAACAAAAAAGTGTAGCAGTTTGTAACAAGTAGTAGTAACAATTGTTATTGACATAGTAACAAAACGATTTGCACTAGTAATTTTTCAATCTACTACCTAGTCTCGAGTTCGAAACTTTCAGATCAACAATCCCCTTCACATTTTCCTCCTGAGAAGGCTATGCTAGACTAGGGTTAGATTTTATAAGCTCTAGTTGCATAGGTTGAATTCAATTTTGGCTACGGTGTAAGTTGTGTTATTAAAAATTATTGATACAATTTCCATAAATGTATATTACGAGAAGTTTACCAACATACAGTGCGCATGGCCCCGTGTAGACTACACTGATACTGCAGCAAGTGCGCATAGCTCTTCTGAGTCACTGGCGCTGGAAGATTCAACTCGACACTGTCGAATTATACTTTTTGTATTGTTAATTGTACGAATTGAGTTCTGGTTTGAATTGGACGTAACTTTATCGGTGTGTAGATTTAATAAGTATTGAGCGCTGGTCAACAAAATATTGGTTCCGTGTCGGGTTTTTTGTTTTTGTGGTAGCAGCAAATAACCAAGAACTCTCATCAGTTTTGGGGTGGTTAAAGTATTACTATCTGCAGCCGCTGGTGGAAATTTACAGTTGAAAGTGTTTTCCATTGCTAAAATTGGCACTTTTAGTGTTTCTCGGTCCTTTATTTCCTCATACAATAATAAAGAATATAAATACTCTATTTGTGCACTGGTTTTACCAATGAAACACACTATGAAGTTTCATAATATTCCTATCTGTGTCCTACAAGTGACTTTTTATTCGATATCTAACAATCTTTGAACGTAAAAATTAAACGCACTTCGGCCTTTTGGCAACACCGGCTTAAATTTAAATGTCAAATTGCGATTGTCGGTTGTCTTACGTAGTTTTGCAGAGCTATTATAGATTGTTACCTAATCAAATCAAGGATCCAAGTAAGCTAGTTTTTTTAATATTAGTTCATAATAAAATTGTTCTTATATAATTTTTAGATATGTTCTCCGCCACTGTTTCGAAAGTCGCACCCAAAATCCAACCCTTGGCCGTTCAAGGAGCAAGGCATATGAGTGCCATTTCTGGGCCCCCAACAGTCAAGGTCTCCACTTTGGAACAATTGGTACATGGAGTAGCGATCACTGTTGGTGTCTTAGCTATTCCCGCGTGGGTTTTAGTCAATATCAAGAATTACAGGGGGCAGGAAGAATAATTCCTAGTCTCTTAAAGTAGTAATTTTATGTAATGGTAATTTAAGGAATAAAGTGAGAGGACATGTAAACTTTCTTCTTCTTTTGATACGATAGTTTATCTAACAAATCTAACTAATTTGGGTGAATAATGGAGAAATTTATCTAGGATTAGTGAAACAAAAAACTAAAGGGAAATTGATGTGAATGTGGTATTGACAGAGTCCTCTGATGATGAACAATTGCTGATCGGAACTGTTGATCAATAGGCAGTTTTAACTGTTAAATTCGCTTATTTTTTGCGAATGTATCTGTTTGAAATTGAATTTTTTTTAGTTTATCTTGAATGACATGGATTCAACACACAATAAGCTTTAAAGAATGGAATATAAGTATGGATCTTTTCTCAAACTGACATGTTTTTTCTTGAACTACTTTTCTAAATTAAGATGAATTGATGCATTGTTGTCGTTGAGAATCATTTTTTAATTTCATTAATGAAGGTTTAAAAAGTCTGTTTTTTCGTTATCAGCTATCGCCCCTATACGAACGGCAACTCTCTGAAGTTGAGAAACTTGTGCGAGCTAAGGATTAACGAGGTCTTACCTTTTAACGTGTGATTCCTAACACGGTAAGGTCAAAATGTGGAAGTAAGTGACAGGTGTCAAAATGCTTGTACCTGCAAATAATAATAATACTTAATGTATTGTATGACCAGGGTTTCGGTTTTTATACCATTCTCAAGTATCTTAACACTACTTACTCATAAGATACTTGAGAATGGTGTAAAAACAGGAACCTTGGTCGTATTAATATCAATACATCAAGTAAGTGGAAATTAGACAAAGTATTTTATTCATATCATTCAATTGAAGATGAATTTCCACAAAATAAATAAGTCATCAATATCACTAAATAATGCCATTCACATAAACAAGAAATAACAATGGTACCAAAATAAATCCATTTATTCCATAATTCACATTTAGCTTTCCATGGCTTCTTCTATATTTTTCAGATACTTATTGAGAAAAATGTATACCTTGCAAACCAATTTATTTTTCCATCCTCTGAAAATGTATTCTTATACCTCCTACAAACTATCACCTGGTCAACGAATATAGAATAAAAATACCAATATAATTCCTTACATTTTTTATTACAATAACTTTTTTTAGTATAATATTACATATATTTGTTTCAATTATTAAAATTACTCTTCACAGGATAGCCGAAACAATGGTTAAAAAGACATTCCCTAAATATAATCATCTAGGCAAGAGTTTTTACCTTTTTGAACATGGCACACAACGCCAAGAGTATATGCCCTGCAGGTTCTATTTGAAAACAAAGAAATCCAAAAATATTAGGCACACAATTCAGAAAAAGAATGATGGCATGTAAATTGCTTCCTGAAGTATCATCCTTCAATGTTTCAAATATTACTATTATTAAATCTCTCGACAAATGAGCATTGAGAACCTTCACTTGCTCTATTAACGATTTCCTCCATTTTGAAGACGTTCAAAGAATAAAAAGTATATATAGGGTGTCCTTTGTAAAGTGTTCAGGCAACTGGAAGTGACAAATTCAATCACATTCAAATGTCTATTGCTTTTTTTCAGCCATCCTGCAGATTAATATAATTTATTCATTACAAATTTTTGACTAGGGTGAAGAAAGGTTACATACAACAATCAAAAATAGAATTGTAAATTCTTGGCACAAAAAATGGAATACAAAAATAAAGGTTCAAAAAATGTTACAAAATGTAAGGGGTCTTGTCAACTTTACCACTTGGAAAATAAGCTACAGACATTGTTTGTATGTTATTTTATAGGTCGTGTTTCTAAAAAGTGTTTTGAAACAAAAAGCAAGTTACTAAGAATCAATTGACCATCAAATGATTGTTACCTTTTGCCTCAAACTGCTCTATTTTGAAATGAAAGCTTTGTCAAGACTAGGCAAACCATAAATAATGGATTAACAAAAGAATGCACTCTTTAATTTGCATTGGTTAATACAAATTTGTTCACGAAAGATAAATCTAGAAATTTTATATTGTGTTCATCTTATTTTATGGTGCAAAATTAAATATAATTGTTACTATCATCTATGAAATACAGTGACAATTGTTTCACAACTTCAAAAAGAGTCGTTTGATAACTTAAAAAACTAGTTATAAAACGATTACCATTGTAACTATCTCATAAATGATAACAATAATTTTTCATTCATTTATTTAACCTGTAGTTAGACATGACGGTGAAAGATTTGTTGCAATAGAAAACGCTAAGAAATAGCAAAATCCAATCCACAATCTAACTTATTACAATAAATTTGTTTGAGAAGATATTGTAATAAAAATTTAAGAGGGGAAGAAAGTTAATAAAAACGTCCCATCTAGTTCAAAATCATGAAAAGAATAACTTACCTCTATTTAACCGACTGAATCACAGCAAACGCTGAACAATTTCAATCAATATATCAGGAATGACAGAAAAGTCTAATTATGAGAATACTGGGGCCATAACGAACAATATATTTCGAAAAGTAACAGTTATGTGAACATATCAAAAAGATCAACAGGGTAAATTCTTTTATACTAGTAATAATGATGCTAAAATCTTGCAAGCAGTTTTACATGTAGTCAATAATTTAAAGAATACATTTACGTTTCAATAACCAGGTAATCATCTTCAAGAGGAAGATTAAACTTTCTCTTGAAGATGATCACTTGGTTATCGAAACAAGTGTCGACGTGTTAAAAATAACAGTTTGGTGTTGGGATAAAACTTCATTTGTTTGTGTAGTTGAAAATTTTATATTTGATTTGAGTTATAGTTCACTGAAGTTAAAAAAATTAATCCCTGTAAAGATGTTAGAGGTACTTGAAGAAAACTTTTTTACAAAAATTGCAACTATGATACACTCGTATTGTATGAAGCTGTCCTGAAATTTTAGAAGAATAATGACATAATTTTTAAATTGACTCATATTTGGAATAAACAAAACTGACTTACATATTGAACTTTTGAACACTTCATTCATTTATAGACCTTCTTTGAGTATATACGCCATCAACAATCTGAAAAATTCAAAAATTGTAGTAGAAAGTCTTTATAAATATGTAGAAAGGGCAAAAATTTTAGTTCACCCTAATAAGTTACCGTGCAAATTCAAAGTATTTTTCAGGAACTTAACTTAAATAACTTTGTCTATCAAAAAAAGCAAAAAATGATGAAGTGTATGTCTCACTGTAATGGTGAGACATACAAAAATAAAATTCAAAAATGAATAATAGGGACTTCACGAAAAAAAAATTCATGATATAATGAATTCCAATAAATCATGATATATATTTCAACAACTACATTTCTGCATACTTTTATTTTCATATATTGTTATTTGAGTACATATCGTGAATTTGTGTATTCATTTATTATTTTCTTTTTCTTCACCATCAATATTTACTTTTTGTTTCACCCCTAGTAAATATGTGAGATTGTATTTATAAAGATGTCCCCTTTTTTATGACTTACCTTAGTTTCAATTTTCAAGGTTATTATCAGTTTATTCCTAAGTTTATTTGGTATTTCCTATGTTTATATTAAAAAAAACATGAATAAACTTCTATTATTATTATTATTTAGGAGTCTAAAATCTGTCTCTATCTGATTCACTTCATTTCTAACCTACATATGTTCTCCATTAAAATTTTCATATTTTTAAGATCGTGGAAGGTGAATATAGCTAAAGAAGGTCGATAAAAGCTATGATTTCTTCCACAAAAATGATTTCCTTTCAATATCCATCATTTATCTTTTGCCATTCTTTTATATGAAAGCAATTTGGAAAATCCTTTGTACATAAGAACTCCAAAGAAATCCGAAATATCGGAATATTATCTCTGCCAAGATATTTTTAAACGTGCTTTAGCAATAAACTTGAAGCTTTTTTGTAGGCAATGAAAATCATTTTACATTTGAACATGGGGAAGCCAAGTTATTCTCCGTGGTCTAATATCATTCAAACTCAAAAATCAGTTATATCTTTTATTTTTTTTTAATAACGGTTACTACGTTACTTGATTATCTCCATGAAACAATAATAGTTTATAATGAGAAACATTTCACTGTAAATTTATCCTTTTCTCGATGCCGATTTGAAAAAAATTGATTTCCATTTGGTTAACGATGACCTTCAAATAACCTCGAAAGTAATGGCCGAACTGGACGTGTATGTCGCCATTAGATTACCTCAGCAGAGAAAATATTGAGCCGTTTATGAACCTCTAAATTACATGGTCTCCGGACCATTTGCTACCGTTAGTGCAAAAAGTTGTATGTCAAATTCAGTTTCAAAATGCAAAAACTCGTATATTACTGTAGAACACTTGTATTTATGAATTTATTGATCAATTCTGACCGATACTTGATGAAAATCCATCACAACGTATTCAAAAAACACAAAGTTGATGTACTTATTAATTATAAGGAAATATCAAATTTTTATGCCTTCCAGTAAACAGCATAAGTTTTACATAATTTTTTGCACCAACAGAAGCTTATTGTATTTTCTTCGACCACCCTTCCAGAAAAAAAGCATTTGAGAAAGAAATTCCATCCTACTCAATTGATATTCATTCTGAAAGGGTGTGTCGCTAGTCTTGATTTTGGACGATACAATAAATCAAATAATAAAAAAATATAGATACAGGTAATGAAAAAAAAAACCGATCTCTTCCAAGTCTGAGAAAAATAAAAACGGAACAATGGAAGTGTATTTAAGCTCTAAAATACTTCTCTTAAATATTCTAAACGAGTCGCGAGGAGTTAAGCAAACTACTTTTTATCGATTACATCTTCTCGTAGCGACTCGCCTTCGCAAGAGCTAACGGCTACAGTTACATTACATGGTGGCCCCTTACAACTTCAGAACGAACGGCCCCCTCTTAGAGTGCCGAAGTCTCGCAAATCACAATGTGCACAGATTTCATATACAGGGGAAGCTAAAAGCTCGGGTCGGTGCAAGTCGAATTATCTACCAAGAAGTACGAGATTCAAATTTTTTGAATGAAACGCCGTCACGGTTGGAATACATAAATGTTCTAAATTTTTTGATATATAAAAGTACTGAAATAGTATTATTTGAACATTACCATGATAGAATAATTTTTTTCTTTTGTTGAAAAAAAGGAGTATTTCAGAATTTTTATTTCTGTGACGGTTGTCACGGTTGGAATACACAAATGTTGTAAACTTTTTTTTTATATAAAAGTACTGAAATAGTATTATTTGAATATTACCATGATAGAATGAATTTTTTTCTTTTGTAGAAAAAAAGGGGTATTTCAAAGTTGTAGCTTATGTGAAACGACTGAACTTACGTGTTTCAGAGAATTATAAAAACTTTGGGGATATTAAAAGAGATTTGAAAGTATATTTTAATACATGAATATGTATAGTAGTCAAAACAAAATAAATGAATGAATAATCCACTGAAATCAACAAAACTTCAAGTAACATCTCTTTAGAACATTTCATAATAGACAGACTCAAAATTGCTTATTTAATTATCAATAAAAAAATTAAATCTAACCTCATGTTAATAAAAAATTCAGAAATTCATGATAATGATGCAAGGCAACATAATATGTTTCATCTTGTGCATCAAGCTCTAAAATGGGCAAAAAACAATTTAATCATGATTCTCCTTCTGCTTTCAATAAAATACTGAATAAAAAACTAAAAATATTGTAAAATTCAAAAAAGCATTAAAAGAATTTATACTTCAGGAATGAAACTAGGATAAATAAAATATATTCTTTTTGTGAAAAACCAATTTCATTTCTTTGTTTACTGATTTCTCAGTTTAACTGCCCTAAATTTGTATGATAAGATTTGTGAATAGTCTCATACCAGAATAAGTCTGTCTCGACTATTCATGCTATTATATAAAAAATTATTTATATATGTGTATGTACGTTTATGTATATGTATGTGTATATGCATAACTTTATTGCTTTTTATAGATTTTTGTTGTTGTAATTCTGTAATAACAATAAATGTTGATTGATTGAAAAAAAAACGTCATCCCCCTAGTGGGCCGTTATTCAGATCGAATAGTATCGCTCTGCTTGCAGAACAGCAACGTGATGAACGGCTTGTGCTTCTTCTATTTTGAAGATTGTGTTTTTTACTATATCAGTGTCCAATCAATTCTCAAGTCGAATCCAAACTTTCAGGCCTTGATAATCTTCATGCATTCGTCGTGGCTGTATTAGAAAAACTTCAGATGCAATATGAGGGTAACAGGAAGTTTGCAAGAGTATTATTTCCTCCCATGCTTTGACCTACTCGTTGGTGTCCGATGAAGTAGGCGGCTTAAAACTGTTTTTTGAGACGAGTACCTCAAACGCTTTCCTGATAGTCTTTACTTTCTCAATGTTGAGCGGCAGCGTGAGAAAAGACTGAATATTCTCAGTAATGTGGTCTCCGGCAAGATGAATGCTCGGTTTCAGTTACCCCTCCCCAAGGTGTCGCCTTTCGGTGTACTATTAAAGTCAGTCTTGACATATAGACATATAGTATCTTTGACTTTTTTTTTGTAGTACAAGATATACACGTCAATTTGAAGTTTGAAAATATGATTTCCTATTGAAGAAAAGAGAACTGAAACTTTTCATGTTTTTTGCCACTTTTATTTCTGACGTTACTGCAGTTTTGTCCTATAAGGACACTTTCAAACTTATACATAAATATATAATTTAATGTAGAAGTTGGAAAATGTCCTTATAGGACAAAACTGCACTAACGTTAATTACAAATAAAAGTGGTAAAAAATATAGAAAGTTTCAATTCTCTTTTCTTCATTATGATTTCCTACCAGGTAGTAATGGCTACATCCATCAATTTATTGACTTCCTATTAATAATTTGAAGTTGAAAGTGGCATACATGAATTGTTGATCATTTCAATTCCTGAATTTTTGAAAGACCAAACAAATTTGGTCTTTTGTCGCCATATTGAATCTGGAGAAAATGCCTTCAACGCCGCCATTTTGAATAGATTGGTCAATTGTGTCATATCGTTGAAAAGAGAATTTTATACCATAAAAAATTACCTAAAAAATGTATAGGATTCTATTTAAATTTCATGACTTAGTTAATTTCTGGTTGCCTCGGCATAAGCTTTTGATTTCTTCATCATTAAAATCGGCTCCAATGAAATGAAACATACCTTTGTTCCAAATGTGTTGCCCGACAAACAACCGAATGGCACAGTGTTCAATGATTTTGTCGACTTCTCCATAAAACACCAGGGTATACTTATGATATTTTAGCGAGTTTGCATTCATGTGTTTCTGTTTGTATTTTACATAATTCCTTTTAAAGTTACTGTTAATTTCATCTATATTCGGTTAGTATGTTTATTCGACAAGATTTAGTCATTATAATAATGATAACTTCTTTCCTTAGACAATAAAGTATATTTATTATTATTACCTAAAAAAAAACTCAAAACAACCCTCAGGAATTTAGAGTCGAGTTTCTCCGCATATTCATTCCTCTAATAGCCCTTGCACCGACCCGAAGCAGTCATCGATATACACATTCAAGTGACGCATTCCGGGACATTCACATAAAAACAAAAAATTCTTATCACATCTTCAATAATATTTACAGTCTCGGCTGGATAATTCAGGAAACTTTGGTTTTGCGCAACGACGACTTGTTGAAGTTGCAGATGGCCCCCAGCAGCTGGGAACGCTCTTTGTCAACGCCCGGCATCGTCTGCAGGGCCCCGTTGATCAAGGGGGGCGGAGGTGGCGGGACCGGCACGTCCAGGAGAGGGGGAGGTGGCGGAGGCTGAGGCGATGGCACGTTTGAACCTAAAGAAATGATAAATTTTGGAAAAGAGAACAAGCGGAAAGTAGAGAAAGTCAATAATATGTCTAACATTTATTTTCTGGCAGACATATGCTATATTTAACTTGGATAAGATCTTACTGATCAACTGATATGATCCAATATATTTTTGATGGCATAAACAAAGGATACTATATAGTTGGTATATTTTTGATCTTAGCCGAGCATTTGAAATAATCAACCCAAAGTATTTAAGTAAAAAGTTCTATAAAATGGGTATAAGAGGATCAATCAACAAGTCAATCAATAAGTGGTTTGATTTTAACGACTATTTATCCGTTAAAATCAACGACAATCTGTTTAAAAATCTGTTTAAAATCTGTTTTTCCGTTAATCAGGTGCCGCCCCCATACGAACGACA
>WOGP01009622.1:0-10655 GCA_015342065.1 Leptinotarsa undecemlineata | reverse complement strand
AGACATTGCAATATCAATAAATTCGACATTTTTAGTTCTGAGCACTAATGGGTTAATATGTCAGCCCATTCAGATGAATAAATTGTACGTATGAATAAATTGTACGTATGAATGTATTGTACTTTATTATGGAAACTAGTAACGAACCTTCTTCAATGTATTGTTCTTCCAGTTATTGAAATGCTAGAACAAGTTCATGGAGCCAAGTTTATTAAAAAAAATTTTGTTGATTGTCACTACCATCACATATGTTGCACCTTTCAAGAAAACACCATAAAAAGCAGACCAATGATTCTCGCAAATATTATCAACAATTCTAATGATTCCGTTTAGTTAAGATATTCAGCTAGAAATACTTAATGCATTAACAGACATTTTCAAGGGTCTTGCGTATTAACTTATTTCAAGGAGTGTATTCATTCTACATTGCAAGCTTCCTCATAGTTATCATCCTCATTAGCGGAAAATTCTCCGAAATGAAGTACGTTTACATGAAAGATAACAAAGGATGAATTAAAAATAGAATTATATTCTCGTCTGCGGGTTCCACAAAAGATTACATACATTTCCGTGGCTTGGGAAAAAAGGTGATTCCTATCTGATTCATGTATACCCACGATTATTATATCAGTATTATATACTTCGAAGCGATAACCAGTATAATTCACACATGTTTTAATCAAGAACTCACCGCTTTCCGTAATTCACAAACAATGACATAGCGAAATAAGTAATTCGCAAGAAGTCTACTACACTTTGTAATCGTGTACCAATTAGACTTTCATTAATTTGTTAATTGTTAATCCACAGTTGACCTTTATCTCACATATAACTTGATGAAAAAGTAAATAATATAGTCCGACATGTTGAGTGCCTCAATAATGCATGTCCATGAATTACAATTACTTTCAACTCCTGTTTTCAAACTCGATAGATGAAAAATGATAGATGTGTCTGAACGTCAAGTTTTATGACAAACTCAATGAAGGAAACCGCATATCGATATTTATCATCGTTTCTGTGTTACGGCGTGCACATTTTCTTAAAATGGCTGAAACTTTTTTCTGTCAAAAATTCCTTGTTTCTATGAAAACATTTATAAAGAAATTTTCAAATGAGATATCAATCATTATTGATGGAAAAATATGTTTTCAATGAGACACCCTGTGCATTCCTGCATATTGCAATACAGCTAAATACTTTGAAGCGCACACTTTGATCAAGTAGGCTTTGGACGATGCGAAAATAAAACAAAATTCAAATCTTTACTGTTAGCTGTCAAACTTTGATTCAAGCAGTAAAAACGTTCAGTGGAGAAAAATCTTCAGACCAGGATAATTAACAAACAAGATGATTCGCAGAGACTACCACAAGCATGGAGGTCATTGTTGTCATGCAAGATACCCGAAAATAATGCAGGTACCTGATTCGGCCAACCGGACACCTATAACAATACATCTACCTCTCTATACCTGTCCAACAATATAAATTTTGACCATGAACAGCAAAGTGACCAGTGCAAACTTAATGCTGAACACAGCAAGTATAGAACTAGTGTCGATACTTGGGGGCAACGGAGATTACGACCACGTGATTCTTGAAAATCGCTTCAAAGCAGGAGCCGAAACGTCGAAAAGATGAAAACAATGAAATCTCCAGAACAGAGTTGTCATATTATATAACGAAATTGATTGATATCGGTATATTTGGTCCCTTATCTCTGAATTTTGTTAATGAAATTGACAGAAAGACGACTGAAGAAACTGTCGCAAAATGATTTACCATCTTTCTGATCCAAAAAATTATTTCAGCTATACATTGTGATAATTCAGTTCCTGTTTTGGGTACCATTCCATCGTCACAATCACTGGTTGAAATTTTGTCCCATGCCGTTGTTTTCAAATCATACTCATACCCTAGTCATAATGTGAGAGGTATTCCTCATACAAGTTCTGGAATTATCTTCTTCAACAAAATTCCAAACGTTTGCCATATCTGATTCAGTTCAAGTCAGTTTAGCTTTGACTTCATTATCCTATCGATCCAATGAAGGGCATGAATCGTCGTATTCCTGATTACAACATTAGATCAGTGATACATTCTTGGGAAATATTGAAAACACCTGAACAGTGCAATCAAATGTTTATCAAATACGAGATGGTTGCTGAAATATTTAAGAAAACATACATACGTGCATAATAACAATACTATTATTATCAATATGATAGGTACTTTGATCAAAGCGTTCGCAGAATTTGTCAAGGAATTGTGGTCAGAAGATTCATCTACCTAATTTACAACTCAGATTCAAAGATTTGCTTCTCGATTGATGGCTTCTGTCCATCAAGATTTTCAGCAATTTATTCGATATCTTTTATAAGGTATACATGGAGAACTTATTAGAATTACTGACTTTGTCACAAAGCTTGGATTTTTTCACAAGAGAGGAAACTCTTGATGGAGATGAAAAATCAGCGTGTTCGAGGTGCAAGGAAAGAAGAAAATGTACGATATCCTCATCAATCCATAAGTTTTCCATTATTTAAGTAATTCATTTAAAAATATTGTTTCCAAGGAAAATATTCAGAGGCAAATAAATTTTGCCATTGACTTTTCTTTAGAAGAATTAGATATGAGCAATTATGCAGCAGACAATGTGGCTCTATGTCGTTATAATCTATATGAACACAGTAGGACTACTTACAATGGACATAACACAACATATTGAAGATACCCATATAGTGGCATGTGGCATGAATACAACGATTCATACGCGTCCCCCAGCTTCCTTATAGTTTTATCGTCTGGAACGTAATCTTCCATAACATCTTTCATCTCAGTCAATGTAAATCGACAATCGTCATCATTTTCTATGTAATGATAAACATTCTTCATGGCAATTCTAATATTTTCATGCAATGGATGGCCTGCGTCACCCTTTCCACTGACTAACAAAAAATTGAAGGAACATTTATCAAGATACTCAGCTTCGACAGCAATAATTATAAGTACATTTTTCACAAAACGTTTTTGAAACGTTTAAAAACATGAATAAGAAGCAAAAAAGTGTATGTTTTGGTAAACGGTATACAAAACCGTATGTGAGGGTATTTTAGTCGCTTTCTCAGGGTTCTACTTCGAAAACAGTTGATTTTACAAAAAAAAATACTGAAGTAACTTTTCGTAGCTAATTTCACGAAAAATAATTTTTATAATGACCTATACTGACCTCCAAGCAATAGGTCGCGAAATATTCGCGAAAAATTGATTTTTGTGACCTTTTGACCTTTATAACTTTTTTAGCCTGCACGATATCAATGTTAAAATGCCTAAAAATGACGACCACGTGGTAAGAATTAAATAGTTTGAGTAAATTTGGATGTTAATATTCATCACAACGAATTCAATAAATATCATATTATTGCAAAATAGAATTCTAAACTGTACTAATCTATATAAAAATGAAGATAACAGGTACTCAGTTGAGAGCTCCGAGAAAAACTGCTTTTCACTTCACCAAGCTTTTGACAATATTTATTTTCTACATAATAAAAAGTTTATGGTCAAATACAAAAATAAAATATAATTTCTGAAAATTCACTGTTGAAATGAGTCAATGACGAAACTAATGAAAAAATAAAAATCTAGTACATTCCAATTGTTGATGACAGAATGACGAAAAACTTGAAATATATCATTTTGTAAACAAAAAAGAGACCGACGTAGTCCATTTGAGCAATATTTATATGACCACTTTTTTCCAGTTCCCCATTAAACAGCAAATATGAAATTCATTGCGACATTTTGAACATTCACAATACAATTACGCTAATCAAGATTGTTCTTTACAAAAATGGGGATTTCTGTAAAATCCACCAGAACTATTTAAAAAAAAACAAGTATAAATGCAACAGGATACGCAAAGTTCATCCCCACAATGAAAGGGATTACGAAAGGAGAATACGATTTGCAAAGTGGTTAAGACGTAGAAATAGGGGTTAAGACGTAGAAATAGGGAAGTTGGAAATATTTGTTAAAAAAATAATATGGACGTACGAATCAAAATTCACCAACAATTGTTGATTCAACAGAAATTAGGTGGAATAATACAAATGAACATTTACAAAGGGAAACGAATTTCCGAAAAAGGTTCAGAATAAATGTTTAGTTGTGAATTTTGGGAACAAACATCCTTGGCCCTTCCTTTTACGATGATCATTTGAATAGTGAAATGTATCTTCATTTCTGTTCAGTGAATTCGATGGCTATTTACATAAATTGCCACTGAATATCCGCCATGAAATATAATATTTTCAACAGGACGGCGCTTGTCCACATAATGCAGCAATAGTAAGGATGCAATTTTTACAAAAAATTGATTAGAAACAATGGACCAATTAACTGGTCAGCTCAATTCCCAGATCTTACCCCTTTTTTGTCGTCTGGGAATACATAAAGGATTAAGGTATTTCAACACCAAGTATAGATATCGACCATCTCAAACAAAAAATAAGAGATGCATGTACACTTATTACACTTATTATGCTAGAAAATTGCCACAAAAATAGTCTGGACCGACAACTTATGTGCATTCAACAAAGAGGTCGTCATTTCGAGCATTCAATGTAGATTGCTATGTAGCTTTGATTTTTCGTATTTGTTTCATTTTTCCAAGAAGTTCATGATAAAATAAATTGTTTTTTGGCTTGATTGTTGTCAATGATGATGGTGGTTATTTCAAATGAAACGCAATAAATATATCAAATGTGATATACCCTGAGATTGTAAATTTATCGCTTTAACAATATCTGTAATAAAAAATACAGGTCCGTATTAAAAAAAAAAAGATGATGGCCATGTTGACATGACACGTTTTATCGTATATTTATCATTACATCGTCAAAGTGCATTTCGAATACAATAACATTTTCCTTTCCCATTTTTTGATTTTCACTGAAATTACAATTTCATTCGAAAAAAAAAAGAAAACAGCATTTTTTGTTTTCCCCGTAAATTTTTTCGACCATTGTACTGCTCCCGATGACAGTTACTTTTTCTCCCATTTAATCGTCTTCGTATCTATTGCAGTTTGGAATATAGCACATTATAAAAGAAACGGTGTATACAAAAAAAATATTTTTTGCCAAATTTGAACCTCATAACTCTGCGTTCTTGGCTGCTGTTTTGAGAAGGAAAGTCAACTTGCTATATTAAGCACAAACTTGAAAAAAAATACCATTCGGCCATACCGCCGTACGAATAGTTTGAACGTGACTTTTCGTTAGATAGTAGGTTTAATTCCATTGCCGCATTCGGGAAAATACTCCTCCGCAATTCTAGATGAAAAAATCAAAAGTGAGAAGTGGTCCTGTAGTTTAGACACGTTGTCGATTGTCAGGCACGTCGTGGGCGCGCTTGGTTGCCTTTGGCGAGAGGACAAAATGTTCGTTATTGATACTGTCACTTACAAATGTATACCCTGATCAGATAAGTTTACGAACTCACATATAAGTAAAATTCCTACTCGTTACTTCAACCATCTGAATTACAAATCACGCATATTTCTGGATCTGATAGTGCTCCGCATTTCAAGTGTGTCCTAGGCGGAGAACAATACTACCTACCTGTTTCTTTTTCCCTACCTATCGTGTTCATTTTTGTCTTCTCGGTTGGTCGTTTACTAGAAATAGAAGCATTCTTATCGCGAAAAAGACGGATCCGGGTATTTCGTAGTTCAACGATCTTCAAGAGACTAGAAATATATATATGAAATTAATTTGGACTGATATTTGCGATTGTGTTGAATTGCCTCAATGAAAATATTCGTTTCGGTTCCAGAGTCAAAATCTTCAACAAATTTCGAGAGTAAAAATTCACTTTATGATGATGTCGAATTCGAAAAATTTATGAACGAATAAAATCCCAAATCAAATTGCATATTTTTTTAATTGTATATATTGACTTCATATATTGAGACTGACTATAAAGGAAATGATGATGATTGTCGACACTTATACACGACACTTATATACTCCTTGTTGTTGTCCTTTCACATTCTTTTCTCTTCAATATTCATTATTTCATCTGAATCATTTTATTTGTTCATTTACGTTTTTATTTCTCTTGTTTTCATACTGTGCGGACATAAATAGCCTTCCACTGAACTTTTAAACCAGGCAAGATATTGGTGTCAGACAAAATTTGTATGAAAAATAATCATTTTCAGTACTTTCTGGTAAAGAAGATAATGATGTGACATCACAGGTTACAGAAAGTTTCTCATGTGTTAAAGGAGGAAATTTTTACGGCATTGACTCCTATTTAGACTCAAATTGAGCCACAAAAAAAACATTCCTATTTTAAATCCACAACGTGTTGTCCGAGTAACAGAGAGTAACGTGTTAGCTTGACAGCTTTCACTATTGATACTAATTAGTTGCTCCAATTTATTATGGCTTCCGACACAAAAAAATACGAATGAAGCCATCTTTCATTTCCTCGAAAATATCTATACGACCCCAAATGATGAAAAAGTGGCGGCGGCAGTATTTCTGGACCTTTGTGAGCCATGAGATTGCGTGGAACATGAAATTCTACTGCAAAAACTCTTCCATTATGTAATCCGGGGAACAGCCTTAGAATGGTTCAGATCTTATATTACTGGTGGGAGTCAAAAAATAACATCGCGCAACAACACTTCCCGCCAAACGGTCATCTTCCACGAAACCAATGTAGTGAAAAAAGAAAAACGGAGATAAGTGAATGTACTCGAATGATGAATTAGTCTAGTCATCACCCTAAGACGATTGTGGATACAAACAATAGAAACGTCGTGAAGTAACTTCGCTTGAAATCTCTTAACTTTTTAATTTTGATTTTTTTACTTATATTATTTATTATTATTTTTGTTCAATTGTTTGTTAATTTTACATTTTATATTACTTATAGCTCGCACAAGTTTCTCAACTTCTGAGAGTTGTCGTTCGTATGGTGGCGACAGCTGATTAACGGAAAAACAGATTTTAAACAGATTTTTTAAACAGATATATTTATATATTTGTCAACAAATTGTATTACATTTTAGATAATAAAGATTATCTATCTATTTCGTTTGAATTGCTGAAAATTGTCTGCAGCAGATCTTAAGAGGAAAAAGCAGACTCAATCTTATTCACGCTGAGGCCGGCCATTATTTTCATGAAGCATAAAAGTGTTCAATGCAAGAACTAGTTGAGAAATTTCGTAAACTGAAAGTATAGCTACAGCAAGAGGAGCTGAAAAAAAATCTATCTTGAACAAGAAACAGACAAAAATCGTTGCGTCTGTAGTGAATAACCCTCTGCAATGACAACACTTGCTCATAAGAATGATGTCCCAGTAAACACCATCAAAAAATATCTCAGGAGACATATTTGAACTGAAAACTGACTGGAAATGACCCTAATAGAGAATGCAGTTCCGAGAGTTATCGTCTGAACGTTCGACTGCAAATTGAAACTGCATTAGGAGTATGTGTTCAAGTGACGAATGCATTTTTTTCAAAACGAGATTTTTAACCGATGAACTATGCGATATTGGTCAGACATAGGATAGGTTAGGTCTAAAGTGAGTGGGTCTATTTAACCCTTCACCGCAACCCGCAAGGATTTATTGTGACTCACACCTATTCAAACTCAACCAAAAAAACACAGCTTCTTAACGAAGTCGATTAGTTTGTATGGTGATTGGTCTTTCAGGTCAGATGCTTCGGTATCAAGCTTCGAAGGGTGAATAAACGCCTTAGAGTAAGTCAATCCTAAAGATTCTGCCAGGGGTCCATAAACTTTCTTGCAATCCAGGTGTTCAATCTTTGTTTGGCAAAGCCTAAAGCGATGCCAATAACAGGTTTTGGTCCGATAAAACTGCTCGCAGCATCCTCCTTTGCAGGGGATTCAGCAGCCTCATTGCCTTTCAGGCCAGTATGGTCAGGAATCTAGACCAGAGACAATTTGTTAAGTATTCCTATCGAGAAGAGTCGTTTTTGACAATTTGATTAAAATTTAGACGTTGCTCGGTAGGAGCCAAAAGCTTTCAACGCCGCTTTACTGTCCGACAATATCTTCATTGGTATTGGTTTGTATATGAGGTAGGATTCTTTCAATATTACTTATATCAGTACTTTATAAGCTAGTTCGTAATTGACAGTTGGAGAAATGAAGTCAAAGCTCATTTCCAGAATGCTGTGACTTCCAGTGTCAACCAATAGTTTGTTGCACTCGGAATTTAAATGATTTGCGCAATTGGCAATGTGCACAAGTCTATATGCAGTCCATTCAATCGATCTAGCCTCTCTCTCCAGAAAAATGTGGAGAGGAGGTAGATGTAGAAGAATCTCAATATCCGCTGACGGTGTAGTACTCATGGCACCACTGATGGCCAGACAAGCCTATCTCTGTAAACCAGAGGTCTTCGCCTGGGCCATTTTCTGTATAACCAGGCAATTGTACCATAAGTGATCATTGGTCTGACAATCATCACATGAATCCAATGGATTTATTTGGGAGCTAAACGCCTAGTTTTACCATACATTTTTCGACATGTTCATATGGACAGTTTAGCTTTGTGTAAAACTCTTTCCAAGTGAGCGTTCCAGGTGGGTTTTTTTTCATCAATGCCACAATGCTAAGATATTTTGACAGACATAAACCCACATATTGCTAGTTTCATATATCTAGAGGAGAATGTGATTTAATTTGGGAATTTTCAACCTCATTTACATGGATTCATGAAATTGTGAACATCAATCAAGATAAATTTGAAAATTCGATTATTTTCCATTAGGATTGGTTGGATAATACATACCCATGTGTTTCGGTAGGTACGGTCTATTAGAATGGTCTACTCGTTCACTGGATTCGACTCATTTCTCTTTCCAATGAACATTTATTCCCAATGATTATTCGGCCCCTGAGTTATTATGACTTACTTTTTCCATGTCACTGTATAATAACTCTATGATTTGATACGTTTTTGTTTCGAATAGGTGGATTTTGTTCACAATATTGAGATGACAAGTTAGGACGTCAACATTTATTAAAAGCTTTTTAATTTGAATAAGAACCAGCTGAAAACTCTTGAGAAACATTCAAGAACGAACGAAATTGTAATTATCACATCAATATGTCAACGTAACATACGAATAATGATGTTCATCTATAAACATCAATTTTACTCGGAGAGTGTGTTTCTTATTCAACAACAAACTTCAAGCAACAATGGTCACTTCAAGCGATAAAATTGAAGAATATAACGTGTTAAGAATCACACGTTAAAAGGCAAGACCTCGTTAGTCCTTACCTGACACAAGTTTCGCCTTCTGACGGTTGTCGTTCGTAGGGTATGTCAATTCAACGGTCAGATGGACAGGGTCATAATAAAAATGATCTGAAAAATAAAGTGGAGTTGACCAAAATGACTCAACGAACCAACATCAGGTCAGCAATTCTAATATAATTTTGAGAATAACTCCAGTGATATTGAAAGATTCTCGAGGAAAAATATGAATTTTCGCTTACTCAATGAGAATTCAACTGCAACCCTTTTAAACGGCAATATTGTTGATAAAATAGGTTCAGCAGGCACTCCAAAACCTCTGTGCATGCGATGGACTAACTATCAAATACAGCCCAATGAAAATTCTCGTAAAGTTTATTTGAAAATGAAAATATACAATCTATTCAATGTTGGAACAGTCGATTCAATCTTCCTAAATATATGGATGAATACGATTACAAGCGAATGGCCGTATTTAAAAGTCATCAAAAATTATTATTGATCGGTACTGATAAAATCAACTTATGGACCTGTAGTGACTCAAACAGAATGGGGATGGGTAATTTATGAACAATTAATGGAAAATAGTATTAAAAAATGTTCAATTTTCATAATTGCGGGGTGAATTTTGACGATGACTTGGTTCTATAGCTTGTGAAGAATTATTTTCAAACTCGACGAATCAACACTAATACATGAGAACAATGGAACTCAAAACTTGACGGTACGCTGTGATATGTATCTAATTATATTATGTATGATTACTTTTGTGGAAGGATGGCTATGTATGCTAACTCCGCCAAGTGATAAATCATTATTATTATCTACGGAATGGTTCGCGATGACACTGGTCTATCTTCAAGAATGCTTACCATACCTATTTGAAGTTCATAAAATAAATGTCACATATGAGTGCAATTGGAATAGAAGGTGAAATGAAACATTCAGCTTAAGTTGTAACGTGAAAAGTTGACTTTTATCAACAATCCAAAACACTTGTTACGAAATGTATCATTTAATTGTGGAAATCATAAAATACATGTATACAATTTCAGAGTTCCAATCTAGTGAACATCAGCTATTTTATTTTCTTGATAACTCTGTATTTCATTGCATAGTTGATGTACTCTGGGGAAGAGAAAAAGAAACGAATTATTATTAATGAAATAAAATTTCCAAAAAAAAAGGAATGCTCAGTGGATACCTCATACAAAGTAGAAGTATTGCCATTGGAGTACATAAAAGACAGCCTGTTGCTGATAACATCCAGGAAAGAAGGGACTCATTTGGTGAGGAATTTTAAAGTTTATACATCGGAGTTGATTTCCACTACACAGACAACC
>WOGP01009621.1:0-10655 GCA_015342065.1 Leptinotarsa undecemlineata | reverse complement strand
TCTCACATAAAAAAATTCTGAATGGTCCATGCACCAGACACTTCAACATCACACTGCCTTGATTTTACCAAACACCAAAAAAAAAAGGAATTAATATGTCATAGTGGTGGGGGGAGGCCTAGAATCGCCCATAATCTCCTACTATCAAACTATGAATAAAATACGGTCTCATCAATACATTAACAAACAACTTGGGTTCACATCTGGGACCGTTTTTGATTTCATTTATAAATAATCTTGTCTTCAGAATTTTCGAAAACTGCTTTGTTTACTAATGATCATAAATAAATCCTCAATAGTAATAATAAAAACATTGGAATGATAAAAAAGTCTAGAAACAATTCACATATTACTAAGCTATTAAGTGATGAATCTGTTACTCATTATTATATTTCTATTCAAAAAAAGCAGTTTCAGTTCAGTGAAATTGTGAAAGAACGAAAGAAATGAAAAGGGGCACCCGGTGCATCCCTTATTTACGAAGTTTATACAAGGAATGATAATAAAACAAACATAAAACGTATGGTGACACTTCAGGAAAAACAAACAATAACAAAAAAAAGGCATATGGGTAAATTGAGAGAAAAACCACAAAGGCAAATTAACTCTAATAATAAAAATCTGCATCTTCTCTTCAAGAATTTAAGTAGAAGTAACGGAAAGTAATATACAGAAATATATAACTGCTGAAATTCTCCCCAATTGCAAAAAATAATCAGTGATGGCATTTTGAAACATACCACCAAAATGCTTTCTGTAAATAGTGCGAGTATGTAAACTAGAAGTTTGGCCAATGTGAGTAGATTTTCCAATATTTTACTTTCATTTTCTCCATGATTTTTCATATCACTGATAGCAAAGCGACTGGTCTGTAGTTATTTCGAGGATTTTTCATGCCCTGTTTGGAAATAGGCTGAATGCGAGCAATCTTCCAACAAGGAAGGAAAACCCCTTCCTTGTATGATAGGTTGAAAAGTTTGCAAAATACTGGTGCGAATTCTTGGTGCACTTTTTAAGTACGATGACAGGCACTTCATCAGGACCAGACGCCTTGTTGATATTGACCTGTTTCAAAATTGGCCTGACTAGACGTTGTCGAAAAGTAATTTCCGGCATTGTGGATTCTAGTGTTGGAATAGTGGTTGGTGCCTTTCTCAGAAAATCGACTGTGGAATGGTATGCAAATTGTTCAGCTGGTAGCTAGTAGATTTGATTTTATTATGACTGTTACTGCAATTGGTCATTCCTCTTGTGTTAGAATTGGAATTGTGAATTTTGTGAAGTTTTGTTTAACAGCTTTAGCCACCAATCAGAAGGATGTAGACTTGTTGGGATTGGAAACCAATTTATCCCCAATTCTCTGTGAAGTTTTCTCCTTTCATTTAAGAAATGAAAATTGAAGCAGCAATTGTTCATCGTGACTCGTTCTTTCTTCTCAGCTCTCTTTCTCATGACCAACTCCTTCTTCTCGCTCGATTTTTGTGGATTGTTGGAGTGAGCTGAATCCTGATGACTGGGTCTGGAAATTGATGAATTATATTTGGGAGCCTATCCAGACTTGACTTCCACCTGCTTCAGAGGAACTGTTGAATAGAGTTTTTGTAATTGCAGAAAAGGCTGCACAAACAATTGTGGGTGCAGAAAAGTTGGGTGGTTTTGTTCGGCAGAATGCACCTATCGTCAAAGACACTCTCACGAATGCTGAATCAAATGCAACAGATGAAAATTCCTGCAAAATAGATGAGGATGTAACTGACTTTTGTCAATTACATTTCAACTTTTCTGAATCCGCAATTGTTCATGCAGCCTTTTTTGAAATACAAAAATTGTATTCAACAGTTTCTCTGGAGCCGGTAGATGTAAAGTCAGGATAGGCTCCAAACTATTATTCAAAATTCTAACCAGTCATCAGGATTCACCTTATTACCCAGCCACATTTGCAATTGGTAGAACATACTACGGTACGGTATGACCGTCTCTACGAACTTACTGAATATATACAGGCCGTTTCTTTTATCATGTGGTAACATTGCTGTATTTTAAACCGTAACAGATACGAAGACGATTAAATGGTCGAAGATAATTTACGAGGACTCTCGCCCTTCCTGAGTTATGAGAGGAAAACAAAAAATGCTGTTTTTTTCGAGTGGAATTGTTATTTTGGAGAATATCAAAAATAGAAAAGGAAAATGTTATTGTATTCGAAGTTTACTATGACGATGTAATGATAAATATTTGGTAAAACGTTCCGAGTCACCATCAACTTCTTTTTTATAAATAAGGACCTGTCTTTTTTAATACAGATATTGATTAAGCGATAAATTCACAATCTAAGGGTATATCACATTTGATATTTTTATAGCGTTTAATTTGAAATAACTACCATCATCAATGACAACAATTTTAAATTACGGCTCTGTTGTTACTTTTTTTAATTGTTTCGATTTCTTCAAAATATAATTCAGACAACCCAATAAATTCGACAGGTAGGTACCCTAACACAATGAAAATTCGTACTTTTTCATTTTGGACATTTTTGTATTACCATAATCCTTCTTCCAAGGCTCATTTCTTCCTAATCAATTACAATTCCTGATATTTTTATAATTCTCAATCCTGGAAATAACAAAAATATCAGTTTTTTGTCAAAATTCGATTGTTGTATAATGTGTTATGATCAAATAGCATCTCAATTCATTTACCATCTTAAACGCGTAGGCTTTGCTTGGTTTCTATGGCAAAAAAATTAATGCGTTGTTGATATCTGTTGAGAACTGTCAGACTGAACATATCAAAGATGTATTCATATGATTGAAAGACTGATATGCTATTCAGTTATAAATCCTCTTTTGTCAAGGAATATGTATGTTGACCTATATCCGAATCGTCGTATTCCAAACATACAAATGTTTAGACGATTAGACAAACATTTGAAACAGTTGATTTGAAATTTGAAAACAAGAAAATGTGTGGTTACTGGAAGTGTGAGGAATCAATTAAATGTTATGGGTAAGGAAATATTACCACATAAAAATGTACATAGTGAAAACATCTTTTTTTTTAATTTGGGATTGGCCAGTTTCAAAAATTATGCAAATCAAGATTGTTCTTTGCGAAAAATTGCCCACAAAATGGGAACTTCTGTAAAATCCACCAGAACTATTTTGAAAAAGGACAAATCTAAGTGCTACAGGATACGCAAAGTTCATCGCCTCAATGAAAGGGATTACGGAAGGAGAGGACGATTTGCGAAGTGGTTGAGACATAAAAGTAGGGAAGTTGGAAATATTTGTAAAAAAATAATATGGACGGACGAATCAAAATTCACTAACAATGGTTGGTTTAACAGAAATATCCATTACAGGTGGAATAATACAAATGAACATATAGGGAAAGCATTTTCCAAAAAAGGTTCGGAATAAATGTTTGGTTGAGAATTGTGGGAACAAACATCTTTGGCCCTTTCTTTTACAATGATCATTTGAATAGTGAAATGTATCTTCATTTTCTATTCAATGAATTCGATGGCTAGAATAGGGCTATGAAATACTACATTTTCAACAAAACGGTGCTCCTCCCCATAATGCAGCAATAGTAAGGGTACATTTAGATGCAATATCCCCAAGAAAATGGATTGAAAACAATGGACCAATTAACTGGCCAGCTCGATACCCAGATTTTTTTGTCTGGATATACATGAAGGATAAAGTATTTTCAACACCAAGTACAGATATCGACCATCTCAAACAAAAAATAAGAGATGCATGTATTAGTATTACACCTATTATTGCCACAGAAATTGTCTTGACCGACAACTTATGTGCGTTTAACAAAGAGGTCGTCAATTTGAGGTTTTAATGTAGATTGACATTTAGCTTTGATTTTCCGTATCAGTTTAATTTTTCCCAAAAGCTCATGATGAAATAAATTGTTTTTCTATTTGAAAAAATATGAAATGTGATTTACCTTTGAATTGTGAATTTATCGCTTTATCAATATCTGTAATGAAAAAAGACAAGTCCATATTAAAAAAAAGTTGATGGTGGCCATGTTGCCACGAAACGTTTTATCGAATATTTATTATTACATGTACATGTACATTACATCGTCATGATACACTTCGAATACAATAACATTTTCCTTTTCCATTTTTTGATATTCTCCGAAATAACAATTTCTTCCAAAAAAAAAAAAAGAAAAACAGCATTTTTGGTTTTTCCCATACAACTACAGTTACCTTTTTTCCCCATTTATCGGCTTCGTATCTGTTCCGGTTTAGAATATGGCAATGTTACCACATGATAAAAGAAACGGCCTGTATAACGGGAATATGAAATACTTGACAAAGAAGAATATAAGTGCAAAAAATAATAAAATGAGTACCTGAATAATCAAAAGTGAAATCATCCAAATTAAGTCAGAATCACATTTATTCAAGTTTGAGTTTGCAGAATATCTACAAATAAATCAGATAAACATCTATTTAAACTGAATTTTTTTAAAATGTCGTAATGATGAACCGATTTCTATTAGAGAATGTACCTATTCATTTATTTATTTTTTAATTATTTTCAAATAGTTGGAAACCTCATCACATGAAATTAATATGAGTGATGTGAAACGACGAATAGTATGTCACCTAATAGTGAGTTCAAATCTAATTAGTTTTTCGAGTCAGAGTCGATTTTGAAAAAAAATATTCATTAGCGGATTTTTGAATAGAAACAATACACTATGGTGAAAAAATTATTTTTAATAATTTGTAATATGTTGGAATACATTTTCTGGTATATGGAAGCAATAGAAGATCATATTCTTGTGATATCCAAAAATATAGTTTTTATATTTTTCAAAAAGAAGAAACTCAAAATATCATCTTTAAATATGTTGTAGTGTACCACTTAAATCATTTGTGTACGAATTAACGGCTTTATCCTGATTTTAAAATTGTTTTGTCTGCGTTTACAATCATATTCAATCCTTTATTCTGAAATCACCATACCAGAACCAATATTACATGTGAAAAACAACTCACCCAATCCGAATGCTTCTATATAAGCAACGTCACTGGCACTCAAGTTGGCTGCCGCATACGCTTCTTTCAACAACCTCAGCTGCTCCTCCCCGGAAGGGCAAATTTCATCTCCCTTTTTGAAACCCTCCGACAAACCATGAGCACCAAGGACCGTAGCATACATCCGTCTACAATCGCTCTCCTTCTGAAGGAAGTAGCAAGCCACCGTCTCAGAGCGAACGCAACCGTTTCGGTCTGCGCTGAAAACTTTCGATTTGCCTTCAGAGGACAAAACATTCAGGTTCATGTATTCAACCGTCACCTCCGGATCTAGGATTAAATGGGAGGAACACACTAACGCGCTGTCGATTGTTCCGTTTCTGATGTCTTTCACTGCATTCAGCATTGCATACAGCCCACTTGATGATGTGGAATCGAGCGCATAACTTGGACCCTTGAAGTCGAAGCAATAGGACAATCTATTGGCCGCGATAGCTAGACATAAGCCGATATTGGAGTATCCTCTGGTTTCCTGTTTTCGAATTTCTTCCAAGCATGTGAAGTTTGCGATTCCAAAGTAGACACCTTAAATAAATCCGCAGAATCAATCGATAGCAAGTAATAATATTAAACTTTGTATGATTTTTAAATTTTATTGTCACTAACCGATAGTTTTGTGAAAGGAGAAAGAAAGAGCCTGTTTAGTTATGAGAGTACCATGATGTTTACCTATTTATTACTATAGATGCAATTACGGGAAATGGTGAATGACAAAGAATGACTGATCTATTGCACTGCCAGTTACGACAGTAGCCTATTTTTGGGGATATATTTTGTCACTTGCGTCGTTTGTGAATATTTTTTCGGATCTAGGATCAAGTGGAAAAAACTCCTCATCGTTCAAGTGGCAATTTTTTTCTGTACTATTAGGTCGTTTTATGAGTGTAATGGTATATTTGGTAAAATTTTGACCAAATACCTGAGTTATCTGAAAGTTCAAGAACTTATTTCTATTTAACATCCCGTACAATTATTTTCTTCTAATTAATATCAAATCACATTTGTTGCGACTATTATTGACGAATTTGTTCAATCTAGAGTTAGCATTGGAAGACATTTTCATAAAAAAATATATTCAACATTACCTGATAGAATGACCTCAGTTACATGCTGATGAAAACCAAGAAACACATTCCTAGCTTGGAAAAAGTCCTTTCAACTGATTTATAGTGTCTAAATTTACGAAGGTTGCATGGTTATTTATTATTCAACACTTAATCTCAACTTGTGATGCAGTTTGATCTTCCTTTTGAAGATGATCACTTGGTGATCGAAACACGTGTCGACGTGTTGAAATAACGGTTTGGTGTTGGGAAAAAACTCCAGTGATATTCACTTAATCTTAATTTGGCCAAATGTGTTTCTAAAGAGAAAATCCCAATAAAGAATTTACAGTTACTGTAAGGACTGAAACAGAAAATGAAAAAAAAGCTGTTTGAAATCTCTTTTAAACAGAATTCGTTTCATAAAACTATAGTACAACGAAACGCGTGTTGCGGTTTTGTAAACTCTCTAGACATCTCAAAATAAAGTGTTACTTGAATGAGTTATAGATTTTCATAAAGTAACAGTCGATTCCATCAAATATAGTTGAATATGAATGAGCCTTGGGTTCACGACCTCATCGATTTTTGAAAATGTAATTGATATTGTCATCATTAAAAATATAAAAATTTTGGTTGTGGAATGATTTATTTGCAAACAAAAACTTTTTGTCACTTTTTTTCAATTGTAACAAATCACAACTTTAAAGTGGTTTTGTATCTTGTTCACGTTGAAGAACGCATATTGGTCGCCTACGGTTTTCATTCAATATATCGTAGGCGAGTCTAAAAGTTGAACACAAAAAATTATTCAGCATGTCTACCTTAGGATTATAGAATCTAGAAGTATAGGCTCTGTAATATTGAATGACTGTACCAATCTTGACCCCGCAATTACCAAAAATTCATCCAATGGAGAGTAAAGGTACGTTCGACAATAATAAAAATTCAACTCAAAATTAATTTTACCTAAAAATGATTGTAATGTTTTTTAAACGTGGTTGAGTTGAAGAATAGCGAAATTCGAACAAGCGTGGCTGCTCCTTCTCAACAAACAGCTTTTGTAGTTCTTGTGCCTGAGACGCAATAGCAATTTGCTCGATATGCAGAGTGTTATAGGGACAGCTAGGGTACAACAAAACGAAAAAAATAATTTTATTTTCCTTCAGTCTTTTCAATATTTATAATCTCTATTTTGAACTTAGAAAACAGTTCATAATTGACAAGAAAAATTCGATCAAAATCTACATCACTGACTTAAGTTTTCATATGTTCAATTCGAAAACTCTATCTATCTATCTATATACCTTTAGCCTAACATTGTTTGCAATTTTCGACAACACTTCGTTTGTTCTAATATACCGTAAGTCAAAGTTATAATGGAACAGTATCTGGATTCATTGGATGAAGACTGTAGAGTATTAGAGAAAAAAAGAACAATAAGTGCTAAAAGCGCTGAGAGCTGGGGCCGCATTTGATGCAGAAATAACCTCTGCATCAAATGCGGCCAAGCAGGACATCCAGCATCAGATCGTGAAAACAATATTTTTTGTGAATTGAAGGGGTTACATTTTTAGCAGTGATTAATTTTTTGGAAAGAAAGTTTTTGGCTTTCTACTACTCTATCTTGATACAAAAAAAAGGATAAAGGAATCTTCCAAAGAAAGGAAGGAAGTAATCAATTTGTGAAGTAATATTTTTTGTGTTTATTGCGAGGAGGGAGGCCACCACTCTGAAGTCAGAATTGTCCGGTGAGGAAATGTAAGAAAAAATCTACCCAACTCGACCCAAGATCATGGTTAAAGTTTTTCAATTAACACTTCCAGAGGAAAACCTTGTTATAATTTAGCACCTGCAACTGCAAAATCCATTGGAGCTGAGATGATTCTGATGAGCGAACCCAACAAGAATGCTGTAAGGAACCGAAAAGACTTTTTTGTGACCAAAAGTTGAACACAGCTGTCAAAGTAGGCAACAAACTTACATTAAAAAAAATATGGTAGCGGTCATAGCTTCTCGTATGTTATGATGTCAGATTTAACAATTTATAACTGCTATGCTGCGGTATCTCCAATTTAATGTTTGAGGTGTTGCGGTGATTCCAAGAAAGCAGTAAAATAGGAGTATAGCTAGATACTAAGCTGACCATCGCTGATAACATCGGAAAGAGTTTCGCAAAAAGTGAATAAACAGTGTCCTCCCTCATGCCAATAGGAGGAGCTAGATAATCCAAAATAAGAGCATTATTGAGTGCAGTCCAGTGTCGAATGTTTTATACCGCACCAGCCTAACACATAGTGGCCAGTAACAAAAACTTGTGTTGAAACTTGTCAGCATTCAGCGCAAACTCTGAATTAGGGTATGGTCCGCCTATATAGCTATACCTACAGATGCAGTATGGGTTATAGCTGGAATACTCCCTATAGAACTCCTTATTGAAGAAAGGTGGGACAAATATTCAGTGATAGAATAAGAGGAAGAAGCAACCTTATGTCACGTTAACAAAACGGAAAACGGAAAAACGGGGGGATGGACACATCAATTGATACCAACATAAGTGAGTGGACGTGTAGACCATATGGTGACGTAGACTATTTCATAACACAAGGAAATTTCTGAGCAAGGCTGCTTCAGGGAATACTTGTTTAATCGACTGAGGTCGGAAAGTCAGGAATGTCCATTCTGTGGAGAAATAGATGACGCAGAGCAAATACTTTTCATATGTATGAGATGGAATAGTATTTGGCAGGAATACCAAATAGAAACGGGTTCTCCTTTCAAAAAAAGAACTATGATAGAATTCATTGTATCTTATGAAGATGGATGGAGAAAAGTATATGGAGTTATGAAATTCATCATTGAAACGAAAGAAAGAGAAGATAGAATCAACTAAAGAATCCATTCATGGGATAGACAGCTCTCTCAATGAAGTAATGTGCAAACGGTTCCAGTGAAAGTGCTAAGTGACGGGAACAGGTTTTTGGCCAGTTAAAATCTGACACACCTCCATGATGTCTAATTAGATTTTTCTCTCCTGCAAAAAAAGTAAATCAGATAAAATATATTATCTGAAATCATACTTGCTTAATACATTTTTAGACAAAATAGATATTACTTTGTCACTATGTCTTGTCTGTCAGACTTGGAACTGTCAGCACCGGTTTATTATCCAGCAACGCCTTTCCTCATATCTGATTCCAATGGAAAATAGAAGGTATTCCCAGTTTTCGCACTCTGGCGCAAGTAATTGATATCATATTCGATATTTTCGTCTGTATCTGTAAATATTTGACAACAAAATACACTATTCGCTTTGTCTGAGTAAATTTTACCAGAACAAATTCCTTAGCTTTAGGAATTCTAAAAGTGCATACTGATAGATCCATCTCGTGATCATTGAACAAATTCAAAGATATTTCATCTGAACTGATAATTGGAATAGAAAAATTTATTGATTTGGTCATTTACTCTGTAGTATTACATTTAATATATTAAGGCAACTGTTTCCAAGTCGGGACTTTCCAAACAAATCAAACTAAAATTATGTAAGGCACGGCCCGACGTTACTTCATTCTGATTCCCCTCATCTTCAATGGATACAAAACAGTTGCCTTCGTTTTTCTTTTGGTATTCAAAAATACGACGACATATCACAGGTCATGAAGGTATCAGGTTGATTGCAACTAGAGAAACTCAGGACACTGCACCTACTCACAAATGCCAACAAAGTGTTGAATACCGGAATGCCATTATTTTTCAAAATAAAATTGAATTCTTTCCCCATTATTAACAGGCGGGTGGTAGTCATTCCTGAACACAGGTCTTCTGTTTTTAAACGAAGCTAAATTCTACAATCTCCTTCCCAGTGAATTCAGATTCTACACGTTGAAAAGCTTTAAAACAAGACTCAAAGAGCATGTTACAAGCCGACTATACGGGGCGTTCCAACGACCCCCCTGTAATCGAAAATTTCAAAGAACACGTTCATTTTTTATTTATAGGGGGAAATTCACCCATCTGCGGTCAGCAGGGAGGGGTATCCCTATTTTTTTATCATCATTAAAAAGGTCATAATTTAAAGGATCTTTTGTCCCTCTCTTACTTCTGTAATTTTTTCAAAATTGGTTTCGTTATTGAGAAATTAAATGTTGAAAGTTTTATTCAAGAAAAAACAGAAAATTCGCTGTCGTTCCTTTTACTGAGGAAATTAACAAAAGTAATATCAATGGCAACACAATCAACGGATAAAGTGTTCAAAATGAACATCTAGTTCCATTCAATAATACAGTCTACTTTCAAAAGATGTCCGGAATCAGAAATCGGCATTTCCAAACAATTCTCTGTCGCAGGTCTTCTAAATTTGTAGAATTTGTTTAATTAGTAGTAAAAGTTTTGAAATGGACGGCACTGTTAGTTTTTTCTGCACTAGTAGTTTTTGTTAAATCTAGTTGTCGCAGAACAAAAAGTAGATAGTTGGCCACTGTCACTTCTTCACGAATTATTATTCAGTCATCCTTGTTCACTGTGTTCCAACATGG
>WOGP01009620.1:0-10655 GCA_015342065.1 Leptinotarsa undecemlineata | reverse complement strand
GAAGCAGACATTTAAAGTTGGTTAGGACAAAAAGGAATTCTATTTATCGAGGACATGGTTAAGGCCGAGCTTATGAGTGTCATTAAACAGCATCGTGACAGATATCGACAGCATGTGGTGGATACTTGTGCTCGTGCTGAAGGCATCACCATTTTGAGACTTTCTCCTTACCATTGCGAGTTAAACCCGATAGAATTAATCTGGGCTCAAATTAAGGGTTACGTAGCTCGTGAAAACGTGATATATAAAATTTCTGATGTCTAACGTTTATTAAAACTCATAGTGGAACGAATACGGAAAGAATATTGGGCTAATGCTGTAGCTCATGTGATCAAGTAAGAAGAGAAAATGTGGATCCTCTTCGGACGAATCAATGTATTCTGAAACTTCATAAGCATAACATAGATAATTATTTCTTTGCTTTGTAGTTTTCTTTCTATATAAAAGGAAAATAATAATCATTTTGTAAATTTTACTGCATTAGGCATAATAAGAAAATGTAATCAGTTGCAGAGTTGGTAAGAGGATTATCCGTTGGTCACTTCATGTGCGACGTTGCTAATGAATCACCTTCAATTGAAAATTGTTATATATAGTTTCTCCCAATTGGATTACCTGACCTTGTTTGTGTTTTCGTAAGGAAAGGTAGCTAGATTTTATTGATGTCAATTGCCTCTTTTTGCTTTTGAAATTATCCATGTGTTGTTGAATTTCTATTGCCTCTCTATACTATTGGATAGTAATTTGTAGTTTTATCGAGTATTACTGTATCTTCAAGTGATATAATGAGGGTACTTTCTTTGTTAAGAGCATATTCGGCTGCAGATGATTTGTCGCCAATTTCTCTTCTGTTCAGAGAGACGGGTTACCCACACTTTTTTTCGTGGTTTCAAGGTAGACCGATCCGCAGCTTCAAGGAGTCCGGTATACCCCGGGTGTTGCTGAAGGTTCTCTGGGGTTTGTAGTTCACCTTAGACTTTATCTGTTTATTGACCTCATTATTAATTTATTGGTTTCACGTCGTGTTTCTCTGAGATTCTCCCAATCCGGTCTGTAAGATTATTCGAGCGGGCCATACGACCCAGAAGAAAGAACGTCAAAGTAACCCCAGCGAGGCTGATCAAAGAAAAAGCTTCTTTTCCCTATGTTGAAAATGTTACAGACAGAAAAAATACTTGTTTTTTGACTCATTCGCAAATAAAAATTTCAAAAGTGGGTGAATTTTCATACATATATTCTACATCCTCAAGAAGGAGTGAAATTCACCCCATTGGTAATAGCAACCCTTGGTACAGGGTCTACATTGAAACTTAGGTTATGTTTGATGTAGATCTAAATTTTTATGTGAATCAGTGCTTATAGGAAAAGTCATACAGTTTTGCCGTATTTGCACTATTTATTCGTAATTCGGAAAGGAGAACTCAAGTTTCTGGTGCATTGTGCCAATGTAACGTTCATATACGTATAACGTAACCATACACATATAACGTTCATAATTTTATTTCTAGGGGGACTAATTCTGATTTGGAAATAATACCCCAAATTTCACCCCCCCTGCAGTCAGCAACTACTCTCCTTATTTTTTCAATCGCATAGGGGATTTGAAAGATATTTTGTCCCTCTATTATTTCTGTGTTTTTTTTCGAAATTGCTACATTCGTTATTTATAAATCTTATGTTTAACGTTTTATTCAAGAAAAAACATAAAATTGTTGTCTCTCATTTTATTGAAGAAATCAACAAAAGTGATATTATTGGCAACACAGGTTCTGTTTTTCGGATTTTGAAGGCCTACAAATTTCATCCTTTTAAAATAAGGCAAAAAAACATAGATGATCCTGATCGTCGACTCAACTATTTTGAGGTGTTCAGCAAGAAATTGACCAATAACCCAAACCTAGTATATAATAAATGTTTTCACGTTTAATGATAAAGTGCATAGACATAATTGCTGTTCCTGGAGTGACGTGAATCCTCATTTGGTGATGGAAACACATTCACAAACTCCACAAAAATTTATTGTTTGTGCCGGCTTTCTTGGTAATCATATTGTTAGACCATTCTTTATTATTCACTAATATTATTTGTTGTTGATTTCTTCATTGAAATGAACGACAACAAATTTTCTGTTTTTCCTTGAATAAAACGTTCAATATTCAACTTCTCAATAACGCATAAACTAATTCCAAAAAAAAAATACAAAGGTTATACAGGGATAAAAAACCTTTCAAATAATGTATCACTCTACCCCTATGCCATGCAGAGTGGTGAAGTTTCGGGTGTGAGTTTCATTTCAGAACTAGCTCCCCTAGAAATGAAAATTGACCAAGTTTTTATATCTAATTCATTTTCAACTTTTTCCCTTCAAATTATATTTCTTTGGCTTGATATATATTAATATTTTCCTATGGATACTGAATAATTTTCCCATGCTTCTGACATTCCATAAAATCTGATGGTGAATTTCAGAAATACCCATTTTTTATGTTATATCTCTCATAAAACTTTCTTTTCAACAATGTATTCTAGTCACTCAGACTATGATAGTTATTCCATTGAAACCTCATTATTTGAAAGGTGATCATTAGTTGGAGTGCTACGATGAAACATACGTAACAACAAATGTACATACTTTAATAAAATTTGAAATTTCAACACAAACTTTAATTTTTTAGAATAGAAAATATTAAACAGTGTAGGTATAGTAGAGATGTCAGAATGCAAATCGCTCAAATTCATTTCCAAAAATTCAGGTGAATTATTCGAGTTCGTGAAAGACAAACCAAAGAAAATATCTATTCTAAGGATATTATATAGGGTTTTTCATGAGGGACCACCTAATTTTAACAATTGATAACAACCATCTTGTTGAAGCTACAAATCAATCGTCATTTATTTAGTGTATTTCACCACATTACCAATTGTTTTATCAAATGAGGTATACTGTTAGGGCAACATTTTACGGTTGCCATAATCGTCCTACCAAGAAAACTATTGGCAACGTGGTGGATAATATTGAGTTCACTAGTTCAGTTGATGAAACGCAAGATCTGCCAAAAATATCTGTGGAAATGACAAGAAGAATGCGAGGCAGTCTTGAAATAATCAACTGACCTTAGAACTAAAGGTAAACGACCATAGACAACGACGTGTATTCGCTGAACGGGCTTTTGATCAGTTGGCAACTGGTCCTGATCTTCATCCAGAAATCATTTTCAGCGATGAGAGTAATTTTCGGATGAATGGATACGTGAACAAACATACATGAGCTCCAAAAGCGTCTAAGGCATCCCGGAAAAATCACTGTTTGGTGTGTATTTTGGGCTGGCGGAGTCATCGTTACATATTCCTTCGAGAAAGAAGTTGACTAGACCATCACTGTCAACGGCGAGCAGTACAGCTACATGGTTGCCAACTCCTTTGGGCCTGAATTGAATGATCTGGACACCAACGATATGTGCTACGTACCACACAGCTCATGCCGCATTGGATATTCCGTCCAAGCTATTTGAGGGCATGGTCATCTCACGTGGAGATCCACGTGAGATCCACGTGGTCATCCACCGAGATCGTGCAATTTGACCCAGTTAGACTTTTTCTCGTGGGGTTTTCTCAAGTCGCAGGTGTAAGCGAATAAGCCAAAAAGCACAGCGGTTCTCAAAGCCAAAATAACCCATGCCACCCGTCAAATTCATCCTGATTTATGCACCAGAGTCATAAAAAATGAAAGTTTCGGATACACGTCAATGAGTATTTCGAACAAATAACGAGTGACCTTTTAAGAGGTATAGGATTAGATTTTCAAAACAACACAAAACATTTGAAAAAAAATTATGAAATCTCTTTTGGAATCGATAGAACGATCAATATAATTTAATGTTTGAAGATGATTTCATGCAAATGTTGTCCGCTGCTCCGCTTTAGATATCCCATGCGCAAGGAACAATTTTGGCACACTCTCTCTAACACATATCGACCGGTATTTTACGTATAAATGCTTCAATATTGGCTTCCAGAACGTCAGTCGTTGCTGGTTTATATCTATAGACAGGAGCCTCAACATGACCCCACAAGAAATAATCCATAAATCACACGATCTAGGCGGCCAATTGACGGGTCTCAAACGTGAGATAAACTGTTCACCGAAGGCGGCTATTAATTGGGCCATTGTTTCGCGTGCCGTGTGGCATGGTACCACACGTCAGGCATGTTCAGTTCTTCCATTTCAAGCAACAAAAAGTCAATCATCACACTGTAGCGCTCATCATTCACAGTAACGTTCCGGCCATTGTCGTCTTTAAAAAAGTACGGCCCGATGATACCACCGAGCCATAATTCACACCAAACAGTGAATTTTTCGAAATGCATCGGTAGGTGATGCGGTGATTTTGCTTTTTACCGTATCCATTCAATCAGAAATGAGATCCTCGCTGAACACAAGTTTTCGATAAAAATGTGGATCTTCCTCCAACTTTGCCAGCGCCCATTCTGGAAATGTTAGACGTTGTTGGAGATCGTGTGGCTTCAATTCTTGCACCAGCTGTATTTCATAAGGTTTCACATCCAAATCCTTTTGTGAAATTTTCTACCGAGTGGTGTATCAGAGGCCCAGTTGCTGCGAACGGAAGCGAATCGACATTTTACTGTCATCACGAATACTGGCGGATACAGCAACAATATTTTCTTTGGTCCTCACTTTACGTATGCGTATTGGTGTTTTAATGTCCAATAATGTGAACTGGGTTCGAAATTCAGTCACAAGCTTCCAAATAGTTCCCTCAGTAGGCCGACGAAACTGCCCATGAATTGGAAGAAGTGCAAGATGCACTTTCTTCCTCAAGCCTGAATTTTTATTATAAAATTCAATATTTTGCAAGCGTTGTTCATTCGTAGGTCGATTCATGGTTGAATTATAGACCAAATTGAACAAGTTTGACAATGACACAAGACACGATTCACCCGTGATCTGTCAAAAAAAGTGTTGCCAAAAAGATACTAGCAAAAAAATCACTCACTGAAAAGTGTCATATCTCACACAAATTTTATTTTATTTGAATTTAAAGGTAGCGAGCGCTTAACGAAATACCCATTTGCAAACTACAGTACCACTCTGTATACTACTTCATTGAAGACTTTTTCTCGATTGAGAATCACACCCATTTATGTCCCTTCTTGAAAATAATATTTAACACCACTGGGAAACCTCCGATAATAAATATAAAAAGGCGGAAAAATGAACTGAACGCCAGATATAAAATATCCGGTCAGGATATTCTGTAGGAAATGCGGTTTACATATCTCTACTTGCTCACTTTTCACTCCCAGGAGTCTCAGTTGTTCCGGAATATTTCGCCCTCTCCGGTCCCTGTTTTACAAGGGATATAGAATCAGATAAAATGCCAAATGCCCTTGAATCATACATTAATCAACATTCTTTCATGGAGTTACGAAATGATTGACTATCGTATCTTAGAACGAGGAATATAATTCATTTGAGTCATCATTCCTAGGTTGCAGGAGATGCGGTCCCATTTATAAATGACAAACAATTGAAAATGGCAATCGTTGATGTGGAAAATACTAGATTGACGAACGTTGTTCCCGTTTGTCGGCATTGTCACATACTAATGCATCCATTCGATTTTTCTTTTATCCGGAAAATTCCATTTATTCGGCTGCTATCGAGCGGAAAGGAAACGCTAATGAAAAAATAACGGAAGTTTCAGATATATTTCTTTGGTTTGAGAGTGTTTACTATGTAATTTTATGAGTGACGTGTTTTTGTACTACGTCGGAAAATTTGGTGTTATTCAACAGTACTAGCTAGATCTGGATGAAATTCCCAAACAAAATAGTTGCTTGTCATCAGGGATGGCATTCCGGGCATGCTGGGTAGGTAGAGCCTAAATCAGTGAGTCTATTCGACCCTTCACTTTAGCCCTTGATGACATATTGTGGTTCACACCTATACAGACTTGACCAAATGAATACAGTTTTGTTACTAAGCCGATAACTAATTTGATGTGTGAGCTTTTAGGTGGGCTGGAAACAGTAAGACTGCCAGATGATGAAACTTCGATCCGTTGTTCGGCAGGTTGGGCACAGAGTATGTGCTCTGCTACCAGGGCCTCTATTTCTTCATGAAGGTTGACACACTATGGGATATTTTTCTCAATATAGAGGACCTTTTCGGCGGTCAGTCTGTGACTACATTCGATAAATAAGTAAGCAACACAACTGTGAGGCAGGGGATGCCTTAAATGACTTAAGGGTATCAACTGCACATATCATTTAGGAGTTGCTGACTTGATCCTATCAGTTAACATACAGCCATGCTGGCAGAAATGTACAGCTCTGCAAAAGAGAGTAGAAAAGAGATAGATCTGCACTTCGTCACCTTGACAAGAACCACGTCGGAAAGAGTAGTCTGTAATATTTTCTGAATAACGTTGAACAGTGCTCATAGTTTGTACTAAAGGGAGCAGATCTCGCTAAACCCCAGCAAAATAAAACAGCAAATAGTTTCCTTCACCAGAAAGAGGAATATGGATGACTCAATACTTATTTTCCTCAACAGGTAATATTGCATTTGTTGAGAAAGTGAAAGATCTAGGTCTGTTACATCTTCAATGGTAAATCTACTTGGAAAGCTGGAATTGAAAAAGTTCCACACAAAACCAAATTGTTGCTATGGACATGACGAAGATTCTGAACTTTCAGGACTTTGAATATATGTGTTGATTAACAGACCAATGGTCACGTATGGAGCAATTTCCTAATGTCCAAAAGCTAACGGTTGCGGCTGAGCTGGGAAACTGGAAAATGTTTTCCTGGCAATCTCCAGCTACCATGGAAATCTTCCTAGACCTACCGCCTTCCCAAATTATCTGAACACTCTCATTTGATAACATCCAGAAAATATCCATTATTATGAATATAATCTTACAATTGAATGATGAGTGGAAACAATAAAGGGAAATGTGATACTTATGACTTCATTTCAAACAGTACCAGGTGGAAAGTTTCGTGAAACGTTCCAGATGATAACCAATGATAAGTAGTTTTACAGACATTTTGGCTTTCGCGACCATCTTTTGAATATGTTCTTTGTTTTGAGTTTTCATGTTATTGAATGGCAAATGAGACGGAGGGATGTTTTATAAGAAAACAAAGGAAACAACAAAACAAGATGGATAAAAGTAGAGGAAAATAACAAAAGCGTTATTATAAAGCTGAAGTGTTTGTTAGCGCCCAAAGAATTTGAAGAAACCAAACACGTTTCATACAAAAAGAGTGTGAATGAATCCCAACTCTTTTTGAAAAATTCCGAACTGTATATTCACTAGGTGATACAAGGTTTAGACTAAATATAAATAGGCATCCGTTTCTGGGGATATATTTCTTTTTTGTATTCGATCTAAGTAAATTGAAGCTCAAAAAATTGAAGGAGTGAACCTTTCCTGAGAATAAAAAAGGAGGATACCACTTTCACTTTAGAGCGTCTAGATTTCGACAACTCAACTACTATCATTCGTGGAGTTGCCGTTAACAAAAAATCATAAAGAAATTCATCAATGTTATTCAGACTTCCTTTTTCATTCATTACCAAACAAATTATGATCATAAAGTTACAAGAAAATTTGGTATTGTAATTTTATTTAAAATGAACTTTCTTTTGTAGATGCATATCTAGGTGTATGATCTTCATTATTTTTGTCTACTCAATAATGTTGACGAAATTGTTGACTGCTTATTCAATAGGCAATCCATCGTGAAATAATTACTTTTTTTCCAGAGATTGTTTTTCTTGCAGCCGTGGAAGTGTAAAGAAGTGCAGATTACAAGAGAAAATCTCGTTAAAAAACAAAACACCCTAAAGTCGTGTTGTTTTCTAAATCGTCCGTTTACAACCCCTGAGTCTATACTTTTTAAAAAGATGTTCCTTAGTAGGTGTTGGAGTTGTGCCTTCATTGCTTTCGCTTCTCATGCTTTCATAATACAGCAATCAAGAGCCAGTAGCTGCTACGAAAACCAGAGGCGGCGACAAACAAGTGAATGTCACATGCTATTTAAATAAATTGGATTCCTAAACATGAAATGAGTGTATTTAGAATACCATATAAGTAAAATGTATTGAAATGTATCAGGAGAAAAATATAAATTTGCTAAGATTATTGATTTGTCATTTTGTAGAAATTTAGCTTTTAGGAAATGTATTCTTACATCTCTTGTAGGATTCCTTCTATATTCGAAGTCATGATGACACATAAATGATGAAGAATATCAAAATCACATTAATATTTAAATTGAACGGGTTATATTTTAAAAAGAAAATAATTTGTGAAATGTGGGAATCTTCCAAAGAAGATCCCCTAATTTTTTCGTTTGAAGATGGAGAACTAGAAAATCAAAATCTTTCTTTCCCACATCAATATGACCTTGAAAAACATGGGTTGGCTCCACCAATGAAGATGTCACGAATATACATGTTCCATACTTTTTTTTTGGTCCATTGGGAGCTGTCCGACTTGTCCATTCAGTCCAAGTCTCTAGAAAACACTGCAGCCTCTTGGGCTCATTGCGTTTATTCTTCCATCTTCTCGTGACACCCATTCCATCAGTCTCGTTCCCTGTATTAGTTTGTACAAGTTCCGTGTTGGATATTCGTCATATTCTTCTGGACTTAATTTTGTACGTCCATATATTGCCTGCCTCCTGTGATTCAGTGACATTCGCATAAGATGTCTAGAGCTATTTCTATCTATTCCTTGCATAATCTGCATAATTATGAACGGATATCAGCCATAAAATATAATTTTGTCACATCCATTTCCTTCAAATCCCCACTAGTTTCATAATATAATTGAGCAAATATAAAATTTTGAATAAACTCGTCCATGAAATCTTTTGTGTTGACACTTGCTTAATGAGCTTGATTCTATTTCATAGTCAAATACCAAGGATTTACATTTTTTTGTGAAGGTTGATACACAGAAATTATTATTGCGGTACCATTTTATTACTCAACCCTAAACAATTCTTTGGATGAATTGAAAGGGTTATATTTTTAGTAGTGATTAATTTTTGGGAAAGAACGTTTCTGGCTTTCTACTTCTCCATCTTGATACAAAACAAAATGTGGAAAAAATAAGTAACTCAATACGTGGATGCAAAGAAGCAACTTTCAGACATAAACTGAAAGAAAGTCCTCCTGAACCAACTACTTTCATATAAACATTGAATGACACGAAAAAAAAATTATTTCGAAACAAATACTTTTATATGAACACTGAATTATACATGTGTATAATTGAACTGAACGAACTGAGTGAATTGATTGTGTGTATTTTCTATAATGCTATTCAATTTAGTACCTACTGAAGAGCCTCAAGACAAGTGTCTTACGGTGAATCATCGATGTCTACCAGTGAGGATGACAGTGTTCCATGTATGTGCAATTTGTGACCAATAATTTAAAGTAGAACTCCTGTGAATAGTATCTGATTTTATTCCATAACGAATATTTGGAATACAAACTGAATAGAGAAATGTATCTTCTGTATAATTAAGTGTTCATATAAAAGTATTTGTTTCGAAAGAATTTTTTTTCTTTCGTGTAATTCAATGTTTATATGAAAGTTGTGTTTGAAAGACACTTCTTTGCATGATCTACACATCCATGTATAGAGTTACTTATTTTCAAATTAATCACTTCCTTCCTTTCTTTGGAAGATTCCCACATTTTTTTGTATCGAGATGGAGTAGTAAAAAGCCAAAAACTTTCTTTTCTAATTCTTTGGATGTTTTGGCAATATTTTAATACTCAACTCCAACGATTGTTTCTATTTTTTGTCAATTTTGAAGATCATGAACTCTTTGGAAAATTTTTATATCATCATCATACATGAGTTTAATGAAATCTTTTTACATTATGGATTCACTTGTAAAAAGCTGAAATAACAAAGGTGCCAAGTTGACATACTCTGGCTGTAGGTCTGACAATAGAACAGATATTCTTATAATACAATTTTAGGACAGAGTGTACATAAAAAAAAGCTGAAATAAGGGATCGGCAGTAAGTTGAAATTTTTTACTTATTATTTCATTTTATTCCGTTATTTTTTGAGCATGCGTCAATACATCGTGTCCATAATCCAACTTTAATTGGTGAAGTTGATTTGTTTTTATTTTTATTGATGAATGAAGATATTTTGAGTTCAATGTTTGTGTTCTGTGTCCACAAACAGAAGCTGAAATATAACTTTCAGAGGGAAAGTACAGGTTGAAGTTTTTGTTTGCTTACGTTCCGGTTCCAAAGTATCTTCAATCGCTTTCCAACCATTTTCTTTGGAAAATTTAATTTTAAATCTTGATCCATTTCATCATATAACTGTGGAAACTTCGATACTTGTTGATCTAGCCAGTGATCATCATTCATTTGTTTTTAAAATTCCTGAAAACATGTATCGTATTTCTATCGCGTATTTCTATTGGTTGAACCAGAAATTGTCGAATTTGAGAACCCGCCTTTATTTTCGAGTATCGTCTGCTGGCAACATATAAATACGCTGTCAACATAAGAATGAACTCGATATGATTTGTTTACAGTTGTTTTTAATTTTCCATCTTACTTTTTTATAAAAGGGTACATCGTT
>WOGP01009619.1:0-10656 GCA_015342065.1 Leptinotarsa undecemlineata | reverse complement strand
TTATTGAGTGTCTTGATATAGAAGCAGAAGTTAATATCGGACATAGCACTCAAGAAAGTGGCAAACCATATACACGTGTTTCGGGCTTTTGGCCCATCATAATTATGGTGCAGCCAAGTGTAAGGATGGGCAGGCAACACTTGGTTACCAAAAGATAGAAATACAAATGCACGGATCCTCCAGCAGGAGCCAACCGCAGATTTGTGGTTTCAGTTGATAGATCTTGTGTTTACAAGAAAACTATCAAAATCACCACGGAGGCAGCTAGAGCTACCTGCGTGACATCCGGGTCCAGGAAATTATACAAATATGAAAATTATTGAGTGTCTTGATATAGAAACAGAAGTCAATATCGGACATAGCACTCAAGAAAGTGGCAAACCATATACACGTGTTTCGGGCTTTTGGTCCATCATCAGTATAGTGCAAACTGAAGTGAAAATAATGTGCGCACAACAGCTGAAAATGATTCATTACTCCGCTGCCTAAAGAAATAGTACAAAGGTACCGAACGTTTATGCAAAATATCAGCCAAATTGGTTGAGAATAACTGCTTTGAAATTCAGTTGCATGATTTGATCAAAACTAACATGCATACACTACAAGTTGAATAAAAGCATCTAAAATTCTAAAGAATAAGAAAGGATTAACTCAGCCTTTTTGTAATAGTTAAGGGAAAGGGTTATCATTCGCTACTGAATCTTATTTTGGACAATCATAATAACACAAAATAAATTTCATAATAAAAAACATCAAAATAACCTTTTAAAAATGTATGAAATTCTTTGATTTGAAATATAAAGAGAGCTGAATCAATAGAGAAATGTGATACAGTGCAAACTGAAAAGTTGACTCTGGAACATTACTGCGTAATTTAAAACCACTGAAGAGTCCAGTTACTCAAGAACTTGTTGTATTCACAAATTATCTCTACAAATTGATTATTCCTTGAAAAAAAGTATATACCTGGCTTTCTTTAGATGGCTAATGCTTTGGAGAGAAATCGTTCTCAAAACCAAAAAAAAATCAGTTCAGACGAAAAAAGAGAATTTTTTTTGGAATACTATAAAAACAGGACTACTTACCTTCCTTAAATAATGGGGTGTGGTTATTGCTCTCGATGCCCACGCCTTCCGTATAGTTGTGGGTTGTGTGAAATGGGCCCGACCGACATCAAAAAAGTATTTTAAATAGAACTGGCCGATATTTGAGGAGAATCTATGTGAATAATTTTTTTTCGCTGTAAAAAGTTCACAAAATCCCGACAAGTATTTCGCTATCACTTCTGATATATCTGGTATTAGATAAATCAGGAGATTATGTGCTTTCTGATGATTCATGGACAAACAAACATAGGATAAACTGCCAAAACAAAACAAAGATCGCGCGAAGAACATATACACAGTTCACAGGATATAAAAATGAATTCAATATATGTCACTCTCCTCCTTATAAACGAACATGAGTTTAATTATGAAGTAAAGCCTTTTCGTTTCCAGAAGAAAGGTTTGAAAATTGACCATCTGAAAAGTATGAAAATCAATAAGTACGAAAATTCTCAATACCTAATGAATGATTTAATCAAGTTGAAAAGCTACCCGTTGCTTGAAATGTTATTATCAGATAATCATGCTTTGTCGCCCTAGAATAATCAATATGTAATATTCATTGATTTATTAACTTGTTTTTTTCACATATTTTCATCGGTGAATAAGTATTTTCACCTGCATTTACCTGCACTTACTAGTTGATGGAGTGATTGTATTCGGATTCTTCGGGTACTTGAAACTAGGTTATAATTAATTTCAAATAAGTTAATCAAATCCTGTTTGAGAAAACTATTGCATAGCAAAAGACGTGTCGCGGTTTTGTAAACTTTTTATGGGGACAATCAAAATAAATCTCACCAGTAGGTTTGGAAAAAACTATAACCAACGTCTTCATTGTTATAGAAAAAAAAATTACGCGGAACTCAGAAATTGACAGTAAAATTGTTCTTTTACTTGAATTTGGATGATTGTTGTTGTTGATAATTATTCCTCCACTTAGTCTTTATTATCATGGTTATTAGTATGTTAAGTCGATGAAGAAAAAACATACATTAATATGTGAATCACCAGAAAATATGAAAAAAGGGTGGCATTCTGCAATTTGTAGTTAGTAATAGATGACGATCTATTCCTTTGAAAATAGAATTTGATGTCTATGGAATCAGAATATACTCACATGATTCAATTATTTTGAAATTTACTTGTATGATACAATACACCATCAATGTGTTTTTGTTGTACTGAGAACACTTTTGAGAATGGTGTGCGATTCTTGGTTACTATGAATTTCACTAAATCGTAACTGATTTTAACACGAATGACTGATTAAGAATCTTGAATTCAGTCCAGTTTCAAATTACCTAGGACTGATACCTATTAGAAAACCACTACTTCCCTGGCTAAAACTACTCAGGGCGTTGGATTATATCCGACAGGTGTCAGTGCAGGATTCTTCACTGAAATTATTTCTGCATATGCTGTTGGCGATACAACTGCCGGATTCGATTTTCAATTATTGGAACAAACTTGCAGACCATTTTCGGGCTGTTTGGCCACTCGTCAGTGCAAGTTAGTGTCCATAATGAACATAAAGTCGATGATTTCCGATAATTGAAAATCGAATTCCTTTGGAGTAAGATTCCTCGAACTAGGTTGAAGCGGACGACAAACATCTTTGTCATCGCCCCAACTGCCTGAGAACGAGGTAACCAACGGAATACCCGAACTTAACCTACAGAGTAAGTAATTTGAGACTGGCCTGAACGAATTGTTATTTCAGATGATTGTGTAGATGATTGGATTCACAACCAGTCTCCAAGTATGCCCACTCATTTTGTGATGAATAAAATTGATTAGGTGATGAAAAACTGTCATGTCAAAACAAACGCTAATTTGGATTTTCAACAACAGATTATTTCTAGATGTATATTCGAATTATTCTCAGTAGTTGTGATACCTATATTTATCCTTTATATGTAGTACCTATATATATTTGATTTTGGAAAAATTTTCAGACAGTTGAGGAAGGAATACAGACAATTCTTCATACAGCTCTAGCTCAAGGATTAGAAATATATTCTGGAAAACATTTCGAAGAATGTGATGTCGTAGAAACATATAAAACTGCTAGAGATTTGGAATTGATAGAAACTATTTGGACGGAAACCATGAGACTGATAAAATGTGAAGAAATTGCTGAAAAACTACAACTCGATACGAAAAGATGATTATTTGTATAATCACAATAATGTTACATTATCATTAATGTATATTGTACTGGATATTTTTTCTTTTTGGTATTGATGTTCGTAAAACTTTATAACAAAGATATCAAGTCACATAACACTATATTGAAAATATTTCTTCAAGGTATAAGTATATAATTCGGTTCTAAAAACACAATTTTGAATATATGAAAAAAATTCAACCCAAAAACAACACAGCATCCAAATATAATTAAAAAATAAACAAAACATTTCAGTTGATATTGAAAGAGTTATATTTTTAAAAGATATTGACATTATATTCCAGGATTGTGAAGCATTTGTCAGGAGCTTCAAAAAGATGTTTCACAAGACACCCCTTTCCATTTAATTTTTTTTCCCAGATGTCGCCTAGTCGCCATCTTGAAAGTTTCATCTGTCAATTTTACTTCAAAATGAAGTATTCATGCATTAATTTAATTTTTTTGAGTTGACCCGTTCAGAAAATAAAAGGCGGGAGGGACATTAAAGAAATGCACTGTATATGATGATGCAACGATGAAATCAATCAAGTTCCGAACACACTACCGTTTTGGTTGGATCCCTTATACTGAATGGAAGCTAACTCAGACTCTGACACCGGTATGTAGATGATCACTTGCTGAAACTTGCCAAAATATTTATCGGATATAATTTCAATGTTCATTGTGGTATTAGACGGAAAAGTGGTTGTTTTCCAGCAGTAAATTTCCGCTGATGTGCAGGATATGACACTTGGAAAAGGTCAAATTGAAGAGGATATACTTTCAGGAGAAATTATTTCTTGGAAAAGAAAGATTTTGGCTGTCTATTTCTACACCTTCATAATTTTTTTTGTATAAAGATAGAGAACTAGAAAACCAAAACTTTTTTCCGCAGGAAAAGGTCAATATTTCCAATGTCATTTTTCGAAACAAATGCATTATTTGTCGTAACAGTAGTCATACTTTTTTTATTCACAAGTAAGTGATTATCGTATAATTCAGTATTTGTAATAGAAAAAACTTATTTTGGATAGAATTCTTGTTTTGATTGTACGCATCTTGGTGAAGATTATAATTTTTTACATTCCTGGGTCTTAGTATAATGTTTAGTGTTAACGATTATTTTTCATACATTTTAATAGAGTCTCACAGTTTGTTTCATAATATCTGACATACTGCTGCCACATATTTCTATAATTTCGTGTCCTTATGAATTTACATATCTACGAGTAAACCAAAGTTTCAGCCGAATACACTGAATAGTATTTCTGTAATATTTTTTTCAACAAATGTTCGACATGGGTTTTTATATATTTTTTATTTAGGAACACTGAATGAATCTAACACTTATTAATAAGTGAATCTAACCACAATATAATGGTGACAATTGACAATCTCTACTAAAATGTTTGGGTTATCATCATGGTAAGCATATCTGTACAAACATTGGAACGAATTAGGAACACTACAGTTGAGATAAGAAAATTAACAGTTCATAATTAAATTGAACTAACATCCTGATATACGTGGACTGTTCGGAAAATGAGGTGAATATGTTATGTTTAAAATGGTTTTTCTATCAACCAGTTATCACACCCCTACGAACGATAACCCTCAGAAGTCGAAACTCGTGCGAGCAAAGGACTAACGAGGTCTTACCTTTTAACGTGTGATTCCCAATATGGGTTGGACGATAGCAAGTGGAAATCGATCAATCAGCCTGGGGCTTGAACAACCGATCAACACGGCGTTCGATTTCAGTGAGTGAACAAAGCACTCACGTCGAACCGCCCGACTACTGACCGACCGAGGTGCGTACATTCGATCAGCAATTTTTTGTTCTGTTTATGTTGGTACACTTGTCTTGAATATACGTTCTCAGTTTTATAGTAGGGGAGCCCACGATGCGAAATGGGGATTTACTCGAGCGTCATAGAGACATGTTAGGTTGCAAAGCTTAGATGATAAGAAGAAAAAATGTTATATAATATATACCTTTTCGTCGGTGGGGCAAGCAGCTATAGATTTTTAAATATGTAAAAAATACTGTTGTATAGACATACTCGAGCGCGTCAGATAATGATAGCATCAATGTCCTACGCATTTTTAATAACGTTCGTATGTTAATCTGATCGTTTGCATGATGCGAGTGGTTGTACATAACGGTTTAAAGTGAACATAGAAAACAATAATCGAGCGCGTCAGATTTTCTAAGGGGGTGTTGGGTGTAACAAAAAAAAGCACTCATTCGAAAATCTGACGATTTCGATCTAACGCAAACTCGCGGCCGTCATTATAATGTGCAAAAAAAATTCGCCATTTCAAAAAATTCAAGCGCGTCAGATTGAGATATGTATGGTTCATCTTTATGTTCTAGATGTGCTGTCATAATCTGACGATTATCTAGAGGGATTCTCCTAATCTGACAAAAAATTATTTATAATTTTTTTTTAATCATTGAACTTAATTAATTGAAAAGCTCAGGAAATGGCATGCAAATAAATAAGTGTATGTTTTTTAAATAGAATACTTGTATTTATAAGAAAATAATTAAAAACATGTGCTCACGCGGAGAGAGAAAGATAGGTATCACACAGCTGTACGCATTAAATTTTATCAACGAATTTTTGTTATTTTGGTTACGGAAATCGTCAGATTATATATTTTTCGTTATACTTGAATTATTTTCTTCAAAATAAAAAACCAGCTACGCTCGAGAATTTCGAAATGACTTCATTTTTTACAATTTTGATGCTCTCCCCTTTCTTTACGTCACTCTCAAATTGTCAGATTACGGGAATATACACTTCTTAGCATGTAATTAATTCACCCTACCCTAATCTGACGCGCTGGAGAATTTCTGATGATCAATTTTTTTTTCACTAATCAGATCCTTTATTCTTCACGGGCGGCCTTATATATGAGGCTCATATTTGGTGGTGGTAATTAACCGAGTACAAGGTATCCTCCTGTATATTAATCTGCCGCGCTTCAGTGAATCCGGAAATCACCGCTTGGGCACCTCTATGATTCTGTTTTGTATGTTCAGCTTGTTGGTGAGAGGCATAACATGAATCATATAATTTGCATAAATTTTGTGTAAAAATGAAATTGAGTGCTCATTAACAATTGTAATGTTGACAGTGGCAAACAGTGATTGTACTCTGTGGTACAAGATTTAGTGGTACAAGATTTTCATAGAAGGTCGAGACGACACCCACCCTGCTCGCACCAGCACATCAATAACCGATGAAAATGTTGATGAAGTGAAGAAAATTGCTATGGAGAATCGTCAACTTACTATTAGAGAAGTTTTTGTTAGCAAACAGTGATTGTACTCTAAGTCAGAAAAATGTAGTACAAGATTTTCATAGAAGGTCGATACGACGACCGCCCTGGTCGCACCAACACATCAATAACCGATGAAAATGTTGATGAAGTGAAGAAAATTGTTATGGAGAATTGTCAACTTACTGCTAGAGAAGTTGTTGAGGATGTCAGCATATCGGTTGGCTCACGCCATGCCATTTTTTCTAAAATTTTGGGCATGAAGCGTGTGACAGCAAAGTTCGAACAAAAAACCGTCGCATGAGCATTGCTCAGGAATTGTTGAATGACGTCAACGGCGATCCAGATTTGCTTGAAAGGGCCATAACTGGTGACGAATCGTATGTATATGGTTGCGACATCGAAACTGTTAGATCAAATGTCAAGGTTTTGGCTCTCTGTTTTCTTCGATTACCGTGGCGTAGTGTATCAGGAGTACCTGCTACATGGTTGTACAACTGGTACGATCGATAAGGAGTATTACTTTGAATTTATGCGCCGCTTGCGAAAAGCAATACGAAGAAAACATTCGGTATTGTGAAAAACAAACATGATAATGCACCTGCTCACTCATCACGGGTTGTTCGTAATTTTTTTATGAAAATCAATACCCTCTGTGACTTTTTTTTTGTTACTAAGATTGAAGAGACCCACACATGAACGGCGTTTTGCGACCAGAAAGTGCATATCAGGACAGCTTCGAGGATTGAAAAAAAATGTTGAAACAAGGGGGACTACTTCGAAGAGGATAAAATAGAAATTGATGAAAAAATGAATATTTTTTTAGAAAAATTTAGATTCACCTAAGTTTTTGAACAGACATTGTATTTTATGGATTTTACTTTTTGGCTACTCTCAGATTCTCTAAGAGCAGTCCTCTTATATTTGCTCAACTTTGTTTCGTACAAAAGTCGTTCCACAACTGATAAATATAGGTAAGTAACAAGTGTCAACAAATTCATCAACTTATTTCTGAACCTAATTTCTTCATTAATAAATATATTTGAATGAATCAAATACTGAATAATAATTGAAGCTTTTCACTTTAATGAAAACCGCTCTCAAATCGGTTGAACATTTTAACTCATTGAGAAAAACAGATGAATGAACAGACAGAGGTCAGTTACAATTTCATTATATGAATTGATGATGAGATTGATTGTGATTGTATTCGCACCGTACAAGAGAATACCTTCAGCAAAATACTTTAATTTTTGAGTGATTTTTTTTATATAGTAACTATGTCACATGCCTTTTCTGCATGTTTTTCAAAAAAAATTATGAACGTGTTTTGAGAAATTCGACGGAGAATGACAGTGTTCACTCCACTTGAAGCACAGAATAATAGGGGAGCTAAAACGGGGATTTCGGGATTTACTAAAGCGCGGCAGATTATTATACAGGGGGATACCTTGTACCCGGTTAAGTACCTCCACCAAATATGAACCTCATATATAAGGCATGCTAAAAAGTGTATATTTCAGTATTCTGACAAATTGAGAGTGACGTAAAGAAAGGGGAGGGCAACAAAATTGTAAAAAAATAACGTCATTTCGACATTCTCGAGCGTAGCCAATTTTTTTAGTTTGAAGGAAATAATTCAAGGATAACGAAAAATATATAATCTGACGATTTCCGCAAACCGAAATAACAAAAATTCGTCGATAAAGTTTAATGCGTGCAGCTATGTGATACCTATATTTCCCTCTCCGATTTTCTATTCCTCTATTCTTTATTCACTTTTTCTCTATCTATTACTCTCTCACTCCGTCCCCACTTGAATTCTGTTGCCAGGACTCGTTCGTGATGAAGATGAAGATGATGATTAATTAATCAATTAATTGATGGATGTAGTAGTTACTACGTGGTAGGAAATTATAATGAAAAAAAGAAAAATTAAACTTCCTATGTTTTTACCACTTTTATTTGTAACTAAAAGTTTCGTCCTATAAGGACATTTTCAAACTCATGCAATATATAAGGACATTTTCAAACGTATACAATATATAAGTTTGAAAATGTCCTTATACTTATACAGTATATAAGTTTGAAAATGTCCTTATAGGACGAAACTGTAGTTACAAATAAAAGTGATAAAAACCAGAAAATTTAATTTCTCTTTTCTTCATTAATTAAATAATTGTTTATGAAAAATAAAACTTTTTGACATTTTTTTTAATAATTTTTTCATAAATACAAGTATTCTACTTAAAAAACATACATTTATTTATGTGCATGCTATTTCCTGAGCTTTTCAATTAATTAAGTTCAATGAATTTAAAAAAAAATTATAATCATCAGATTATGAGACAGCACGTCTAAAACATGAAGATGAACCATATATATCTTAATCTGACGAGCTTGAGTATTTCAAAATGGCTAATTTTGTTTGCAGATTATAAGAATGGCCGCGAGGTTGCGTCAGATCAAAATCATCAGATTATTGAATGAGATCTTTTTTTTGTTACATTCAAGACACTCTTAGAAAATCTGACGCGATCAATTAAATTTTGTTTTTTTTTCACTTTTTTCTTTCAACTACCCACATCATGCAAACGATCAGATTAACATACCAACATGAAATGGTTAGTTCATAGGGATTATGTAAGTACTACACCTTTCATTAAAAAAAGAATTTCTAACTCTGACACGGTATCGGAGTTCAGCTACTTATTCAATAAAGAGCCCTTACAACTTCCCTTGTCAAATGACATAGATGTGGTTTTCGGTAGTTTCTGGAATCATTTTTATTGGTGCTTTGAGGTATCTCACCCCCAAAAAAAGTACCCCGCCTGTAAGGGTACAATTCAGAACCGAATGAAATTCAATCTCAGTGAACGGTCTCAAAAAGATATGGATTCATTGAGGCAATTGAACTGGATGAGAAAATTATCGCACGACGAGAATGTAGAAATCAGGTATAAATCTATTCGTAATGAACTTAATAAAAGGATAAAAAAAAGAAAGGAGAGTTCTATCGGAATATTATAAACGATTCGGACAATAAAACCAGAAAAATTTGGGAATTAGTAAAAATCAAAACTCATCAACATAATATTACAACTAAAAGTATATCTTTGACTATTGATGATAAAAAAATCTCTGATGAAAGCAAAATATCTAATCTATTTACGGAATACTTCACAAAAAACTTAGTGGGCAGAACTGTTAACATGTCAGATGAGGAAAATACTTGCACAACTTCCTCCTTCAATCTTTTCTCTCTCTTTTTCCAGCCTTTTGATGAGAAAGAAATGAAAAATATAATCTTGGAAATGAAAAATAAAAAATCCACTAGCATAGATGAAGTTCAAATGTCTTTGTTAAATAACTGCCATGAATTCCTAGTGTCCTATATTGCTGATTTGTTGAACCTCTCTGTAGAATGTGGAAAATTTCCATCAGTTCTAAAAATTTCCAAAACCATTCCTTTACTCAAGAGGGGTGATCCAGAAAGTATTGAAAACTGCAGGGGTATCTCTATCTTGAATCCAATTTCAAAAATATTTGAAAAGGGCATGTGTATCCGAATAAATGACTTCGTGGTTAAATTCAAATCATTGACAATATGCCAATATGTCTTCCGCGAAGACCTCAGTAAGGAAACAGCCACTACTGAACTCGTACAATATATTTATGATCAAATGGATGCCAATAAGTTAGTATATGGAATTTTCTTTGACTTATCCCGAGCCTTTGACACCCTAAACTATGAAATTTTAAAAACCAAGTTCAATTCTCTTGGAATACGTGGTCATATCAACGACTGGCTCATGTCATTCACAAGGGAACGACAAATGGTAGTGAAAATTGATGACTATACTTCTGAAAAAATATGAAATAGAACTTGAAACTCCTCAGGGGAGTGTTCTTGGACCCCTGTTGTTTCTGCTATATGTGAATGGCCTTCTCAACTACATAAAGGAGGGAAGGCTATTCATGTATGCAGATGACACAACGATTGTGGTCAGCGGACACACTCCTGAGGATATAATTTCGAAAATCAGAAATGCATTGAACAGTTCTCCCGATGGTGTTTGGCTAATCACCTAT
>WOGP01009618.1:0-10656 GCA_015342065.1 Leptinotarsa undecemlineata | reverse complement strand
TATATATCCAAAGCTTCTGACGAATTAACGCACAATAATCCTGTAAACCTATATAGGTTGAACGGTATTGATTCCTTTATTTTTGTATCTTATGTTTGTATATTGAGTAAGTTCTTTTGTCAATTGGAGTTTATTGATTTTGAAAGGAACTCTTTCGAGAGTTGATGTGCAGAATTCGCGATTTGTTTTGTTTGTTAATTTATTTATTTTATTTATAGAAATTATATACCGGTGAATTTATTGATTTTGTTTCCGACTGTTACCAATCGGCCACACCGTTGTACAAAGCCATAATCAGAAATAGTGAAATACAAGTTTGGTACTGGTACTTTGTTATTTATTTTTGTATTCCTTTGGTAAATTGGGGGAATACTTTAATACTCTGGCATTCTATATCGGCATTTAAATTTACCAGACGCCCAAATATTGCTACCAACATATTTTGAACCCGTTACATAATTGATTGAAAGAATTGAGTTGTCATAATTTGAAATAAATTTTTGAGCTTTTAATTTCTGTATTTAATGGAAATAAATGTTTATTAAAAAACAATCATCATTTTCTGGAAAAAATTCATTCTATTTTATTTTTACATTATGCCATATTACTTCCTGTCCTAATATATCCTTTTATGCATATTACCTGTACAAAATAATTTCAATGTTTCACATCTGTCAAGCATCCCGTGACGGCTCATAATTTTTTCGAGTATGGAATACATTTTCAAAACGTCTCAGACTTTGTATCAAAACTATAACTTCGTTATATCTCAACGATAAGAAAGTTTATCAACCAAGAAAAAAGTATATCTTTATTTTTTCGCCTAAAAATTATTTCAAAAGCCAGCGTTATTTTTGGGAGACAACTACTAGTCTGTATGAGCTTCGGTCCCGGGAACTTATTTGCGATTCGTCTGGAGGGTGGAGAAGGAAGGGTCCACAATTGAAAAATCTGTGAAATCACCCACACTTTGAATCTTATTCAGATATAGCTGAAAAATGGGGCAGTGCACTCAGCTGAATTTTCTCTCAAGCATAAAAAATTACAACAATAATTTACTTTCATTTCTAAAGTACTACCATGAATATTATATTTTTGGTAAAAAATTCTACCAGTAGGTCTATTTTCTTCAAAATATATGAAAAACAGATATATTGTAACTGACAGGATTTCTAACAAAAACAAACCTTTCAGTTGAATGTTGGAATGTGAACCTTACCTCAGCGTGTCATTTTTATTTTTGAATATTTCATTTTCTAAACATTTTGTTATGGTAATTTCAACGACATACTACATCGAACTGTGGATCTATTGCAATATTACCAGTTTGTCTTTCGGATAGTGAAATTATAACCTCTGATGCGAAGTGATTCCAATTAAACACTTCCAACTATTCAAATTTGGGACACTTTTCTTGACGGGTGTTTCACCAACTAAGTTAGTTAACTCTTCTACCTGCCATAAGCGAAGTGACAAGCGTGTTGGAAGGATCCTCAGAAAACATGGAGTCATTTTCAAGCCCACTATTATAAGGGCGCAAGGGACGCTACTGAAAATCATAAACATAAAAATAATTTTAAAGGCAATGACGAGAGCTTAAATATCAATAAAACATGGATTAGTGAAGCGCTTAATGATTTTGACCTCGATTCTCTTCAAGAATGAAAGAATGTACAAGTAAACAAGATAATTTTATTTTTATACTCTGAACTACAGAGTTTATGTGAAATTATTTTTGTACGGTAGTTTCTTCATTATTATGGTGGATATAAAAAGAACAATATCAAATCAGCCAAAAAGACTCGTCGCGCACTGAAGAATGAATGTACAGATATTGAATTCGATGAAAATCGTTCAAGATGAATTTTTGTCAAATAATATTCAAAATCGACTAATGAATATGTCAAGAATAAAATTAGCTCGAGACACCTAGGACGGATTTACATTCAAATCCAAATAATATGGCTATGATTTAATAATTGCAAAAAGGTATGTGGAGATAAATGCAGATGTCTGAAAAGTGGATTATACTCTCAGTGCAGGGAAAACAGTTATTTCAATACTGCACAAATTGTTCAAATAGACGAACTTGAAACGATGTCTGATTTAAAAAAAAATTTAATTGTTTAAATAAACAAATATTTTGTAAATAATTCAATTTTTCGATCTGTGTGATAGTACATAACTTATGGCAATCATCACATTTTTTTTTAATCAAATGCACAACTTCTCAATCGGTAGACATTTTTATTCATATTATTTACAAAACAAAATCTGTAGAAATCTGTTTTTCCGTTAACCAGCTGTCGCCTCCCTGCAAATGACCACCCTCAAAAGTCTGAACTTGGACGAGCTAAGGATTAACGAAATCTTATTTTTTAACGTGCGACTCCCGGCACGGATTCCCGGTGAATTCGTTTTATTTCATTCTATCTTGGAGATATCCGAGGTTTGAACGTTTTTAACGCCCCAGGTGCATCACTAACCCGCACTTTAGAACATACAAATTATCCGAATAATTCAATAAAAATCGAACCGAACAGGATCTGAAACAAGGAGCGTCCGACATCCAGATCCATTATAAATTCAATCACGTCAAAATCTCGATCACAGTAAGGTAGATCACTTGGACCGTTGCCGAATCACGTTTGGTAATAGTTGCCGCAGTAGTAAACGTAACGTGAGGCCCAAAAATCAGCAGACCACAGCTGATGAACCCACGAACGTAAAAATGAAATGGACGCAGTAATTGCCCTCATTTGAGTCGAGAACAATCTAAGGCCTAAGGCCATGCTGTCGAAGTGGGCTTTATCATAGAGAACCCGTAATAATTCTTCAATATCCACCAGCACTGGATCAAACCTTATCGCCAACAAGTTCCATTCAATATCTTGAAATGACGACCTTTTTCATTGAATAAAATCGGCATCAAACATTCCAGTATATAAACTAGTGCAATGTGCTTTAAAAATCGTAATACCGCTGTTGAAGGAATGCCTGTGTGATCGTTTTTTACTGTTTACAAATTTCACCAGTTGATGTTACCATTGTTGTTCGTGTTTTGGTTGATTTCCGGGTTTTTCCGTGATCTTCTTTGGTTATAATTTTCAAACGTTTCGACTACAACTGCGGCAGTCATCTTCAGTGGCGTGGTCGAAGTACTCTTCTTGATGTGTCTACTGAAACTGAAGCTCTCATTTCTACCGTGTCATTTATAGTACTGATTTTTCGCGCACTTTCTGTAATGGCTGGTTCGCGCGTACTTCGCGCGCGATTTGGTTGACTTGGCTTCGTTTTGGCGCTTTTCTATGTTGTATGCCAAATCAATATATTCTCTTTTCCTTTCTGTTGAAGTTCTTTCGGTGTTTGTGTATTTCTATGGCTTCTATATTCCTACATTCTTGTTGAATAATAGTTCGACGTTGCTAGCCTCTGGGTATTTTCGAACAGGATCTTGTGTTCCCCGTCGGATAGTGCATGTTCAGCGACTGCAGGCTTCTTGCTCTGTCCCAATCGACAACTTCGGTTGGTCTCAACTAGGCGGGTACCAATGCTTCTTTTCGTGTGATCGATATAGACGTTACCACAGTTACATGCAATCCTGTAAACTCCCATTGATTTGAGTGGATTTCTGCGGTCTTTTGCTGATCTCAGATACTTCGATATTCTCTTAGTTGGTTTGAAGGAGTTAATTATGTCCTTCTTTGGAATTTTCCCGATTCGGTTGGTGATACCTTTCATGTACGGTAGATAGACAATGCCTTGGGGTGTATCTTCACGGGTGTTTTTCTTCTTCTTCTTTAGACGCGTAGCGCAGATTATGTATTTTCTGTCGTTGTAACACAGTCGTTAGGTGTTTTATTTCGTAGTCAACGTACCTTTCTTCGCATATTCTCAAAGGTCTGTTCACTAGGGTGTTGAAGATGGTTCGTTTCTGTTTTGGATGATGGTTGGTTCCATTATGTAGGTATTGATCTGTGTGTGTTTTCTTCCTGTACAACTTATGTCCTAGTTGATTACCTGTCTTGATGACTAAAACATCAAGAAATGGGATTTGGAGGTTTTCTTCTAATTCCATGGTGAACTGGGTTTTTGGGTGAAAGCTATTTAGATGATTTAGGAAGTTCTGAAGTTCTTCTTTTCAAAATATTGTTGTTCGTGTGTAATATTTATTGAAATAGTGATTTTCTAGTTTAATTTGTATTATATTATAGTGAAAGAATAATAAAGAGTAATAATGATGATTTACTGTTAGGTCCAATTGTTTCAACCAAAATTCGAGCATTCATAAGTGAGTATCAATACAACAAAGTTTGTTGCTCATTGTCGTCGCAGTGGGTATTGAATTGCTATAAACAAACATTTGTGTGATGAAGACCTTATAAGTGGTCATTCATTAAAATTATTGAAACTGATTTTGAATAACATTTCAAAATTATAATCCATCATAAGATATCCAGTAAAATAGATACATAATCAAAGTGGAGTGCATTTTAACATAACATGTTTTTTTTGTAATCGATGAAATCATAGTACTTACATAAATCAAGAAATGAGAAATGTATTCATTACTTATTCGGAGCCAAATACTATGATTTTTCTACCACTCAACTGTAAGTGTGGATTCAAAAAATACAGAAGAATAGATACGGTGTATAAATTCAGCTAATAACGGTTTCAGTAGCAGAAGTAGTAATTTTGGCACAGATAGAAGCAATTCATATAGTGAATTATACTGGGATCGTTGAAAAAAAAAATACAATTTTCTCACTCAAACCATCCTTGTAGTACATATGTTCATTTTTATGAAATGATGCATTTCTGATTTTGTTTTGCAAAATTAATTTCATGAAGATGTAATCAAGCAAGTAGATTCACAGTTGTTTGAAAAAGTGCAATTTTATGATGATTTGTAATTTTGCTTTTCCAAAATGAAAAAAACTAAAATCTTATCAAAATACTGGAATGGAAACGTTGTTCTATTTATTTGAAGGTGGTTGACAATGTTTCGTGGTGTGTTACATCAGTTCCGACTTCCATTGTCTAATATAATATAAATTGATTTGAAATCACTGAAAAAATTAAAAGATTAAACGAAAAAACAATTTTACTAAATACAAAAAACTGAAATTACAAGAAATTAACATACAAGCTACAAAAAATTAAAAAATTGAAATATTAATGAAAGCTGAAAAATAAAAATATTATTAACAGAAATAAAAAATAAAAATAAAGATTAAGAGATTTCAAACCAAGTTACGTCACGACGTTTCGATTGTTAGTATCCACAATCGTCTTCGGGTGATAACTCTATTGTTCAATAAAACTCTCTTGTACGATATTTTTTGTCAACTTCTACTGCTTTAAAGTAATCCATTTTTTTCATAATCGACTCAAAAATTTAGTGGACATAGAAGTATCTTTCAACAAATAAATAAAAAACATTTCTTTCTGAAACAACTATCTGAAGCATAATCTTTTTGTTAATGTAACCATCACATTACTCTTTTACTGTATCTATTTCACAATGCCAAATGTTGATATTTTATAATATGTACAATAATAAAAAAAAATTTCTGAGATAAGAGTCAAATCCAGCAATTTTCTCGCAAAATCGTTTCAGTCTTAGTATTTTCTTCGGATACAATGAATATTTTCTGTAATTGATATTTGGACTTCATATAAACTTACTAAGTATATATGTAATGAATATATTGCATCTATCTCCATCTATTTCCATAAATATATGTAATTTCACATATTTTGTTTTCATCATCACGCAATTGATTATATTGTGTGCGACACTGTCGGGGTAGTCACAGTCTATCGCAAATTTCCTCTTTCCCCGTAAACCGCGCGACATCGAATTGGTGTGTTATTCTTTTCGATGAATACTTCAACTTGAGCCCAAACCAACTCTATGAGATTCAATTCACAGTGATAAGGCGGCAACCGAAAAACCGACATTTCTTCAGTCTTTGCCATCTCATCGGTGACATAATTGACGAATTTTTGCTTATGACTTTTAGCCAAGTTGAGGAGCTCTACTTTCAACATGGTTGATTTGAAAGAAATAACTTTCACTTGTAACCATTCAGTAATACCTGCCTTCCTCCAACACGATGTCGGTAGCTTCTCGATTCGTTATACATTATACATTACATATATATACGTTATACATTACTACAACGGATCCCTGCGGAAGTTTCACAAGTAGATATGCTTTTTAACCATTCTTCGAGTACTGTGGCATCTATTTCTTGGTAATAATCCCCATTTTTCTTCGATTCAAACAACATCAATCCATCTTTCACGAATCTCTCACTGCTGCCTATGTGAGCCTATATGAGTGATGATCAGACTGGAATTTTAAAACCAGTGGACCAACCTTCCATGAAGGCTTGTCATCCACATTTGATGCCAAGCCTTCGAGGCGGTATGACCTTCACTGGCCCATGTTTCATCCAAATAAAAAATTGATTCACCTAGTGTTCTGGTCTTCTTTATTTTTCTCAAATAGTTTCTCATCCACTCTAACATCTCTAATTTTTCTATTAACAGGCTTTTTCTGTCTTGTTTTCCAAAAGTGAAGTTCACTCTTGTAAAATCTTCCATAATCTAGTTCTTCTTATATCAGGAAAAAACTGCCTTCAGGAATAACTGACAAAACTTTGTCAATGTGGGTATTTCGTTTTTCATGTAAAAATAGCGTAGTGTTCTAATAGAATTCTTGATTTCTTCGTCGATAACCAAGCATTTTCTGTTAGTGGATACTTTCGGCTCCAAAAAGTTGTTGTTTTCCTTGAGTTCCTACTTCCTCCTTACTTTTTATTTCGGGCTAATATTGTATTCTTAAAGAATTATAAACAGTCATAACAATTGTTTTAGCGGTGAATTGGCGCAGTGGTATTGCGCCCGACTCACGATCAGAAGGTCGTGAGTTCGATCCCAACCTCGACTAGATATTTTTCTCGAGAGAATTTATCTAGTTGAAGCTGGGATGATTCTGCAATGTTACATGGCTAACGGATTGCGAATAGCCATGATGCTTCATAGGTAACTTGGGGAGTTATTAACATTGACTACCCAGGACACGAGGCTAATGACCAATATAGTTGATGCCAATGATACCCAAAAAAAAACAATTGTTTTTTCATTTATATTAATTGTTGACAGTTTCATACGCTTTACGTATCCCGAACAACTAGCTTCGATGTTGTATAGATTTTATTCAACACACTCTCGAAGTAAACTGAAGAATATCCAACTAACCCCTCTACCATGGCCTTCAAACTGCCAACAGAAAATAATGTATTTTTTTTCTATGGAAAAATCCAAGTCGGACAAGAATAAATTTTGTATATTCATTCATTCAATTCGTTGAGAGAACATGATTTGGATGCTATACGCCTATGGCACTAAAATATACAGGGTGTAACATAAGTAGGTTAAAATATTCAAGTGACGTATTCCTGACACAATATTAAGAAAAGAGTCTATATGAACTTGTGTCCGAAAATACTTCGTATCGGAGATACAGGGTGTTGAAATTGATTTTTTTTGTTCGCTTTTTGAAAATAACTCTTGTAAAAAATAAGTTATTTGCACAAAATTCGGTACCCGGGGTTTCTTTGACGTGGGACATCATGATTTCGTATTAATTTTCATGTAACATCTGGAGTACGCTGTCATTATTTATTTCATTTTGCCCTAACTTTTTTGACAGTGAACTTTTGGTACTTTTCATGAAAAAACCTAACTCCCGCACCTTTTCCAAGTAAAAAAAGTTGCTGCAAAACGATAATAAATACTCCGGGCATTTTTCAACGGGTGCAGAATTCTTTGATGAGGAGAGCAGAAGCTTGTATTACTGTTGGGGATCGTCACTTTGAACAGTTGTTGTAATAGTTGTTCCGTTCAATTTTTATATGTTTATTTTCCCAATAAATAATATTGTACTTCTTCGAATTGTTTTTTGTACAAACTCAGAAATGTAGCACTTTCTAATTGAATAAATAAACCTGACAATTTTTTTATTTTGATTGAATAAGCAGTTCGATAATACTGTATTTCGAAAACAAATCATTCTTCGTTAAACATTTTATAGGAAAAAGTTGATTATTTTGACGAGATCTATCACATACTTAGTTTTTGTAATGTTCTCTGCAAACTTCACTTAGCGCCCTAGGAGCTAAGTAATATGCATCGATATAGAAAATTGTAAATATCTCAAAAAACATCACCTCCAGCGTTGTTGAGGAGGTGTATCTTTTTTACTGAGAAAATGTGTGGAAATAAAGTTTTTTTATGAAAAGTACCAAAAGTTCACTGTCAAAAAAGTTAGGGCAATTTGAAATGAATAATGACAGCATACGCAGCCGCCCTATAGATGGTACATGAAAATTAATACGAAATTATGATTTTCCACGACAAAAAAACCCCGAGTACCGAATTTTGTGCAAATAACCTATTTTTTGCAAGAGTTATTTTTAAAAAGCGAACAAAAAATTCAATTTCAACACCCTGTATCTCCGAAACGAAGCACTTACGGACACAAGTTCATATAGACTTGTTTTCTTAAAATTGTCTCAGGAATACGTGACTTGAATATTTCAACGTACTTATGTTACACTCTGTCTGTATATAGATATACTGCTTTAGTCTATCTCATTTCTGGACAGAGGGATTCAGTGGTGAGTCATTCATATTCAATAATATCAAATTATCAAAAAGACAAAATATACTAGGAACAAATCTATAGACATCGTAGTCCCGCCATATCGTTGGTTAAATAAATGTATCTTTACAAAGAGCATTTATTTGCGACTCTAATAAACGAGTGTGAGTATAAGTAATGAATGTATACCAGTAATCTCAGTTACAAGTTTGGTCACACAGTATAACTCAAACGTAACGTTCATGTTGTAACAGAAAGCAAACTCAATTTCGAACTCTACAAAAAAAGTCGAATTCTCTTCAACTTATCACACTCTAATACCCGAGTAGAGAACATGTGAGTGCCGAGCAATCAAAGTTCAGTAACTCCTTTCCAACAGTGGAAGGTCAGAATGGCTCATTTCACACCCTTCTTTCACCCTGCTGAAGTATTATTATTCGAGTGCGATTCGAGAAAATAGCTTCAATAAATATAACTTGTAGGATAAATGAGAAAGCGGTTGTTGGATTGGTTTATTCATGATAACGCACTGCTCAATGCACACGTCATACCAAACAATAATGATTGTGTTCGAGATGAATGTGTTACTCTATGAAATACTGTACCTTTTTCATCATTGTATAGCTATTATAACAAGATTCTTTTCGGGCAATTTCCAATAGATAATTGAAGATATTGATGGCAATCATATGAGCTGAGTGTTACAGTTGAACGAATAATCTGCTAATTTTTTGTCGATGTTCCGATCGAGATTGTTTTTATTCGATTTATTTCCACCTTACTTAGTTCATATCGGTTAAGATTGTCGTTATATTCAAATAAACTCAACTTTAGTTCGTCACGAAACCAATTTCAGAAAAAAGTGAATTTTGAAGAAGAAATTGAATTCCAATTAATATTAAATGAATTGGTGATTACTCAAAAATGGTCCATCATCTGTTTTCTGATTTTCCGTTGTTCCAGCTGTCCAATAATTATTATAATTTCTTAGTTTTATTTCATTATTAATGTGGCGAGAATAATGAAACAAAAACCCTATAACAACAAAATATGGCGAAATATAGGTCGTCATTCATGAAAATGTACCTATTCTAATTACCATCAGTGATTTTTTTTTGCTTTCAAATTCGCCATTCACGTTTTGCCACGTAGTCTCATTTCATACCTTTCCAATTTCCGTAAGAAATATAAAGTGTATGCTTTTAGAGCCACGTAAACACAATTCTTGTAATCGTTGTCTACTTTTGGTGGCTTGGTTTTTGTCATCTTGTTACGGGTGATCTACTCCAACAGGTTTCAATACTGTACTTCAATTCTTGTTTTTCTCTTCCTTGTGGGGCTTTTAACATTTTCTGTCCAAGTCTGAACATTTGTTAATAATCCACCATTTCCGATCTACTGGTATCACCTGAGTGTTTTTTTGCTTGCCAATACGGACTTTCATGGTTCTCTTGTTTTCACCAATAAAGTACTTGCCACATTCATATGATATTCTGTTAATGCAATTCTTGCGTTTGGTGGCTAGATTTTTGTAAGGTTGCTGCGGATGGTATTCCTGGATATGAAGCAAGTTCTAATGTATCAATTTGTCTCTTATTCCGATATCCTCCGACGTGATGAAGGGATAGCACCCGATATGACGGCTTCTATTTCCTGTAGGGCTCTTTTTTTTATTCAAAGTTTTTGGAGAAATCATTTTGTGTAGATATTTCCTGCAATAGCCTAGTTCTTTGTCAAGACTTTCCTCCGTGTTACAGATTTTAAAATCGCGATCAATCAGGGTCTTAATGATTATCCTCTTGGTAGATTGGTAATGATTGCATTCGTAATTGATATTGTAACGAATTAAAGAATTCACTGTCTTAAACTAATTTATTTTAATAATATTTCACTGATACAACTATTTATATTCACCACTTAGCAATAAGTAATTTATCTTCACTGTTTGTTAATCTGCACAATTCACTTTCTGGCTATAG
>WOGP01009617.1:0-10051 GCA_015342065.1 Leptinotarsa undecemlineata | reverse complement strand
AATTTGTGTCAGACATGCCGTATATCTGATTCCAGTTTTCATAAAAAAGGTTATTGATAAAATTATCTACAGCGTTATCAGTGAAGTATCTCTTCTGGCAAAAACCCTGTGAGGGAGCCGTTTCAATGTTTATCTAGTGTTCTAGGTGAAATATTCGTCACAATAAGGAACCATTCTTCTACATTTTTGCCGAACAGCTTCTCCAGATCTGTGAAGCCTATATGGGTCTTTTTTTCCTACTAATTGCGCAATCTCTATCTTCATTGTGTTAGGAATCATACGTTAAATGGTTAGTCCTTAGCTCGTACAAGTTCAGACTTCTGAGGGTTGTCGTCCATAGGGTTGCGACAGCTGGTTAACAGAAAAACAGATTTTTTATGATACTGGATCAATGAACAGAGTGATACCTGTATTCTGGAAAATGGAAGATGATAATGATCGATAATGCATTGGTTTTTATGACAAATGACAAAAAAATCTCGGAAAGCGGCCTTCACTAAGTATGGAAATCGATATGAGGAAACAGTCATTTCTAGAACAAAGAACTAATTGAGATTGATAAACAAAACGCCTATGTTAACAACAAAATGAATTTATGATAGTTTTTATCTCGACACTAAATTCCTTTATCAATAATGTGATTAAAAAAACACAAATTCTCGAGAAAGATCAGAATTATTCATTACTGAGCTCGCTTGATAAGGAAGCAAAGAAACAGGAATTATTTTGAAGCCGGCCCTGCTCTGAAGTAATAAAATCTATTGGAATCGCTCCAAATTATACTTTGCGTGTGATTAATGGTATAGCCAACCGTGGAATGACAGGACATTCACCTTGCCGAAAACTGCCAAATTGCAACGGTCGCACAAAGGGTTGAGAAGGAACTGCAGTTGCATGAACAATGTTACGACCTCCTTAATGGGGTATTATTTGAAGCTTTCCGGTTCTCTTCTTCAGTGGCGATATGAAGAAAAAGATCTGTTTATTATTCGATAATGAAATGCAATTGCTCCAACAGAATTGTGACGAAAAAACAAATTGCATTCTTAAATTAAAATTTATATTTCTTAGTTAACTAGATATGACCGTTGTATTTCAAATGATGTCATTTATTGAATCTAGTACCTGTCATATTTTCTGGAAAAAGTTGCTTGATTTTTGAGTATCGGGGTGCTATAGTTTTACTGAAATTATTGTTTTTTCATTGATAATTCATAACGTAAATGGTTTCGCTCATTTTGATTGAAATACGTATATTTGAAATCAGATTTTCAAATTGTAATTCCCGTGTCGTCACAATAGTTAACTGAATTGATGGTGAAAGTCATTTTACGCCATTGTTTTCGCATCATATGCCACTAATTTGTATTCTATTTGGAGAACCGTTAGGGAAATAATGAAAAATAATTCAATCAGATGCCAACTTTGACTTGTAACATGTTACAGAATAACCTAGATCAAGCAATTCAAAGGAAATCATCATCAGTAACGGCTACATCCATCAATTTAAAGAAAATTGTTTCATTTCATTGCATTCGTATAGAAGTTTGTCTTCAAACAAGTTCTCTATTTCAATGGTTCTGATAGACTTGTAATGCACTGTTTAAAACCTTTGGTGCAGTAATGAATATCACTGGAGTTTTACCCCAACACAAAACCGTTATTTCAAAACCTCGACAGGTGTTTCGATCACATAGTGTACATCTTCAAGAGGAAGATTGAGCTATCTTCCATAATGAAAAAGGTATAAGCAGAAACATAATTTGGGCTTTTTCAATTCTTTTTGTATATCTCCAAACCAAAATACACACATTTGATTGCAATAGGTCAATCAATAGGACTCTTGAATTTGCAACTATTTCAAGATTTAAGCGATCCTCCATCTCTTACTTTCTGCAAAAGGTATGAAAATATTTTGGCCAGAATTTCACTGTACTCAGTCATCAATAATCATCTATATCACACAAATCTTGTGGACCTATTGAAATCTACTTACGAATATTGATGCTATGAACATCTCTGTATCACTTGGCTCTCTGTTTCTCTCTCTTTCTCTAGTATTGTATCTTGGTGTTGGAGAGTTTATGTTGTGTTTCAAAACGGGGCTACAAATTATCGACGATCTTCCATAGAATGATATTTTACAATTCGGAACAAAACTTATTGATGAGAAATTTATTTGAAGAGAATCACTAACCGTATAGATAATGGAACCATACAAATATTTAGATCTAACTATAGTTGAAAAAACACAATTTTCGCTGCCAAAATATCCATGAAACAATAACAAACGATTATCATAAAACACAGAATTTAAGTAGCAGACTTGTTAATATTGTATGTGAAAGTGGTTATTGTCGACATGTTTTGATTAACTCGCGTCACACCTCTGGGTAATCAGCTATAATCAAATGGTCACATCATTTTTTGAATTTCTGAAGCTGCGATTGGAGACAATTTTCTAAAGATGATACTGACGAATACATTTTTAGAGCGTCTGCAAATGATTGATGACAAAAATTATTTTCTCAACTCATTTCATTCATGAATATCAGTTCTTAAACTCACCAATATAGTTTATTCTATGATTTTCACTATAATAATAATATAATAATATAAAAGCTATACAATAGCTTTCTTAAGCGTTAACGCTTGAGAGTTAAATATGATTTCTCATCTAGTATCATCCAGTTCTATTCAATTAATATCAGTTTTATAAATAGACCTGTTATGTTTTGTTTTGTATCAGACTGAATAAATAGTAATGACAATATTTGAACATTTGGTGTTTTTAATGAAATAATCAATACTTTTGGAACAATCAGTATATACATCCAATGGAGTCATTCAATACTGGCCGGCTAGCAATATTCATTGACCGGTTTAGAGACGACCACCGAAGTGCGACGTTGTCAACTCAATTATGAATACCAAATGTAAAATATGTAACATGTAACCATGTTGGACCCTTGAGGAGCACCAACATTTGCAGTATTTGATCTATATCCATTGTGAACAACATTTCATTTCATATTATCAAGATATGAAGTGAGCGTAAAAATTGTGATGCATTATTGAAACCAGATACACCAAGATCAGCTTGAATGGAAGGATTTTCAAGATCATTTCCGAAATTTCCCTTGGCTAGATGTTTGTTTTATCTCTAAAGATCCATCAACTTATACTCCTCAAGTCACGAATATTATTCTGACATCCATAGATGCAAATATTCCTTTTTCAATGAAACGACGTTCTAACGGCAAACCTCAGTTCATGAAAACTTGCGAGCCAACTGTCACCTCCAAAAATGTCGCCTACCGGCAGTGGCGCAAAAATCCCAGTGCCGAAACCCGAACTAGGTTCGTTAATGCTCGCATCAGCTGCAAACTTAGGATATATGAAAGCAAAGAACTTCACAATCAGAAATTAGGGTTGAATTTGCCAATCCCAACGGGTCTAGATTCTTATGATCGGTAGATGAAGCTGTTAATCAGAAATTACGAAATCCACAATTCTACTATTTACACAAGGTGGTTCAATTGCAACAATAGCCATAGAAATAGTGAATCTACTAGCTCAACAATTTGCTTCCATCTCCACAGTCGATTTACTGGGAAATGCACCACCCTCTATATCCACACTAGAATCCACAATGCCGGAAATTACTTTCCGACAACGTCTATAGTCAGGTGAATTTGGAAGCAGCTCAATATTAACAAGGAGTCTGGTCCTGATGAAGTGCCCGATATCATACTAGCACCAGTATTTTGCAGACTTTTCAACCTGTCTTACAAGATTTTCCTTTTTATTGGAAGATTGCTGGCGTTCAGTCCATTCCCAAAGAGGGCAAGAAACATCTTCAAAGAACTGTAGACCAATGGCTTTGTTATCACTGATATCAAAAATCATGAAGAGATTAGTAAGCTATCATATTCTCAAATATTTAAATGATGATGATCTTCAACGATCATCATCATTTGACCGTATGTGGCATGAGGATTAGCTGTCCAAACTTTGATGCTATGGCTGGTCGGATCATTTTTGTGTATTGCTTCTCAGCATCCTGAAAGAACGTTCGCTGCAAGTGGCCGTCGATGGATATCTCTTGAATCCTTTCTCCATCAACGCTGGTGTTTCCCAAGGATCCATATTGCCTCTAACCCTATTTTCATTGTATATCAACGAGTCATTGGAATAAAACAAGTATTGCTCTGCTGATGACAGCACAATTGTCTCGTCATTCCATTTGGATTCTAGGACATCTGTTACGGAGGTACATTTTCACCGGCACCATGAGGTTGCATATCTTAATGGAGATCTAGAAGTGATTTCGAATTGGGGTGAAAATGAGTTCAATTCAATATCACAAAAACTCAGGCATTGGTTTTCTCTAAGAAGATAAATGTCCCCGAACTGTTTATAATACTATCAGGTCATACAATTCCGCTTTCTGCTTCGATAAGTTTGTTGAGGGTTGAAATATATGTTCGTGCCATCATGTCGCTAGAATTGTAAATGCTGTTTCTCAAAAGCGTGGAACACTGCTCTGAAGCAGAAAACTGTACGCACTTTACAGCAACTTTTTATGCTTTAGAGCTTAGATCAGACCTTTTTTGGAATATTGCACTCATGTATTGAGCTCTATCTCCAAACATACCTTGAAGTTGCTGGATTCCATTCAGAAAAAAACCATCCTCTTGATTGGAGACGCGAACATCACGTGCAACCTTGATAGCCTGAAACATCTAAGAAAGGTTGAAAATTTGTTTCTCTTCTGTAGATACTTCTACAGAGAGTGTTCAAGTGACTTGGTACATTTGATTCCACCAAGAGTGGTGCATATCTGAAATACGCGACGGACTGTGGCTGCTCATCGTTTTGAGGTTCTAGTATACTTCGAACTCTGTTTTTTAACAACTCTTCCATCTGGAGAACTGCGTTTATGTGAAATACACCCATTGAGAACATTTTTCCAAATGGATTTCATCTCCAGCGATTCAAATTTATTGTGAATCGCTACTGTCGCACAGGCACCGCTCTGAGAGCGCCTTAAGGATTTTCCTGAAGTGCTTGTATATTGTTCTTGAAAGAAAGCTTGAGTTTTTGGCCATTCAAATGCATACTTCGGAGAACAGTGGCGATTAAGTCCCTCTATCAAATCACTCATATATTGAATAGTCACTGCTGAAATACGTACATGCGTACTGATTCAGATAAATAAAAGGTTTCTCAAAAAATATGACAGATCCATTAACCAATGAAGTGTTTCGTTCATATAATTGTAGTTTTATACCAAACAGAATATTCACACTCAAACAGATTCCTTATTTATTGTATAACTAATTTAATACTAAACTGAATAATCCACAATTACCAGGGCTTTCCACCATATTCCATAATATGACAGTCTGGAAACAACTTTTGAAAAGGCATTTCAGGAATGCCATGTGACAATAGTGGTTCTTTCACATTAGCATATCTGTATTTTTCACAAATTTTACACTGCTGAACATCTCTTTTTATCTCTGCACTCATTCCATGCCAAAATAGCACACAACGAGCCCTGTCAATGGTACGACTTATAACAAAATGTCCTTCATGTACATTTTTCAGCATATATTTGCGCAAAACTGCAAGTACAACCACCCTTTCATTATAAAACAACAAATTCTCTACCACGCCTAAATCAGCCCCAAGATTGTAATAAACTCCCAACTCTCCTTCATAACTTTTTCTATTATTCCATCCTTTTTCACAATACTCAGTACGCTATCTTTCACGGTTTCTTTTCCAAATTGTTCATTCCTACTCTCACTCATTCTCAATTACTTTTCTACAGAGTGTACCATTTCGTTCATTTCATCATCATTTTCTACTTTTTCAGAACTTACATTCCTGGATAATCAATCTGCAATATTTAATATTTTCCTGGCATGTATTGTACTTGTAAATCATATTTCAATAATTTCAATTTTAGTTGCTGCAATCTTAGATAATTTATTAGGGAAATTTGTTTATTCATGATGCTAACATTAGGTTTATGATCTGTAATAATTTTGATTGACCGTCCGTAAATAAGATTATCAAACTTTTCACAAGCATACACAATAGCAAACCACTCTTTTTCTATTATTGAATAATTTTTTTGTATATCCGTCAACTGTCTAGAGGCATACGCTACAGGCCTTCCTTCTTGCAACAAACAACATCCCAAACCGTTAAGTGATGCATCTGTCTGAGTTATTATATTTTTTTTAGCATCAAAATTTTTCAAGGAAATAGTTTTTGCAATTTCCATTTCAATATTCTTTAGGGCCTTCTCATGAACTCCTAATCACTGAAAAATAATGTCTTTTTTGAGTAACTGACAAAGAGGTCCAGCAATTTCACCCAATTTTGGAATGAACTTTCTGATATAATTTACCAACCCTAGCAGCTTTTGTGATTTTTTTTATTGGATGTGGCCCTTATATCTTCAATGGCTTTGAGTTCCTCATTATCTACTCTCATACCCTCTTTACTGAAAATATGACCCATATACTTGACTTCGTTCTGTTTGTACTGATATTTTTGTTGATTAAATTTCACCCCTTTTTTTCTAACCCTATCCATCACTAATTTCAATGTTTTTTCATGTTCTTCTAAACTATCACAAGCAATCAACAAGTAATCAAAATATATTATTACATTTTCAATGTTCCCAAAATATTTATAGTTAATCTTCTGAAAATATTCAGGAGCCAAATAGAATCCAAACGGTAACCTTAGAAATCTGTAACAGTCAAAAGGAGTTGCAAAGGTGGTTAACAAATTAGAACTCTCATCAAGTTTGATTTGATAGAACCCGTCCTTGAAGTCCAACACGGAAAAATATTGTTTTCCTGACAATTTAGAACTTATTTCATCTAAATTTGGAATATCAAAGTATTTCTTCTTGATGCACTTAGTCAAATCTTGTGGTTCCAAACAAAAGCGCAATGATTTATTTGGTTTTTCAATTATTACTAAATTAATAACCATTTCACTTTCTTCTTCAACTTCAGCTAGTTTGTTGCTCTAACTCATCTAATTTCTTCTTCAACCTATCTTTCATAGAAAGAGGAACACGTCTACAGGGCTTTGCTACAGGTTTACTATTTTCTCTCAACTGACTTTTACAAATATCAGAAAACATACCAATTTCTTCAAAAACATCCCTATATTGGGCAATAATTTTTTCTTTATCTCTTGTCTCCTGACTAACATCAACACTTTCTGCCTTTTTGATCAAACCTAAATCATAAAATGCTGGTAAACCAACTGTTGGTTTAACATCCAAATCTACTATTAAAAATTCAATTCAATAGATATATTCGACCATAAACATTAAAGTTTAACTTTTCCCTTGGGTGTTAGCTTTGTACCACCATATGCTTCCAGTACTGTAGCACATTTCTCTAATTTATGACATTTACTACCTGTGAATGAAACATTCAGAACTTTTTTTGGCAATACATTTACCTCAGAACCAGTATCTATCTTGAATGTTATGTTTTTATCTTGCACAACAAAATTTTCAGTCCATACCATTTTATTTTTGGATTTGATCTCACCCACCTTTCTCAAGCTGTCGACAAACAAACTGTCAAAATTCAAAATTATATTCACCTTCTTCTTTCTTGGTTATGGTTCTTATATTTGTCATTTGAAAGCTTCAACTTCTATCTTCGAAGTTTCCATATCTTCTAGCCATACACACAGTACTGCAATGATTGTCTTCACATCTGAGGCATTTTTCCAAAATTCTGGACATTCAGCATATCCATGCCAGCCATTACATTTTTCACACAGATTCTTCCTTACATTTTCTTTCATATTCTCAGATTTTCGCCTAGATTTCACCTCACCTACCTTGCTTGCTCCTAAAACATCCTCTATTCCTGACCGACTCTATCTGTCGTTTCATACTTCGGCATATCTACAAAGTTCCACAGCTCTTTCTAAGGTTATGCTATCGATGTTCAACAAATTTTTCCGCGCTTGTGTGTCATTAGCTCCTAAAATGATTCTGTCAATTAATATACTATCCATATTCACAACTTTGTACCAATTTCTTTAAATCACCAAAGAAATTGTCAAAAGGGCCATCTACTCCTTGAACTCTACTATTGAACACAAAATTTTCATAAGTTTAATTTTTTCCTGGAGTACAATATTTTTTAAATGCATCAATAACGCTTTTGAACTCGTCCTTTGCGGGAATTTCCAGAATATAGTTTATTTTTACTCCTTCTGGTTCTATTAGTTTCAAGAACAATGCCATTTTGATTTTGTCCACTTTGGTGTCTCTCTCAGTTGCTATGAGATAAGTTTAAAAATTCTGGTAAAATTTTTTTAAAGGTTTTCCTCACATTTCATTTGCTCTGGTGTTCTCTCCATGTTTCCTTTAATTTACAACCACACAAGATTGATATAGACTGTATTTTAGCACAGTAGTTCTTCTCCGACTGCGCCATGTAGTATTATACTAAACAAAATATTCACACTCAAACAGATTTCTCATTTATTGTATAACTAATTTATCAAAAAGAATACAGGTTCAACAATATGCATTCGTCGCCATGATGGTGCCGATAATGTAGGTCACTTTTTTGTATCTTCAAGCCAGCTGTGACTACTAACACATCTCAACTACTACTTACTACAATAATGAGTAAAAATGAAAACGAAAGAATCAAATTGAGAATACGTTACGTTAAAATTCGTATTCCTGGTGTTAAATGTGAATTTTTCATATGAGTTCTCAGATTACGAAACCATATCTAATGTTTTCATACAGCCAAACCCATAAACGTATACTGCTCAGTTCAAAATAACTCACAGATTAACATTGTATAACGCACCATTATAATCACACTATAAAATTCAGTCATTCATAAATTCGACACAAAAGCGCCATTGTTGGTCAAAGCTCATAAAAGTCCACTATTCAAATGACGAAAAATGATTTTTTAACGACTGCCGAAACATAACCCAACTCTCATCCTTCTGTCACAAAAGAGTACAGCTGTGGGAGTATGCAGCACAGGACTACCACCCTTAAACTCTTCATTATACAAGTTCCTACTTGCCTGGGCAGTTGCCAATATCAGAGACAACAACACTGCATTGGGAAATGTTTCACGCAATAAAATTTGGACCCGACCTAACAAACGTTTATAGGGCAATAAGTTATCATCTCCGGCTTTGTTCGCTATGCTGCGGGGAATCTTTAATGACCTCGTAAAGTTTGCTTGCATAGGTCACTACTGCTATGCCACTGTGGATTTCAGTAATTCCAAATGATGACACGGAGTTTCGGTCCGTTTCATTCAGTAATACAGCAATGACATCGCTGGGCAATACTGTTAGAAGAATATTGTGCCAGAAAACCACACTGTTAAGTAAACAATATTTAGTCGACTATTCGTGAACACTCTCACTTTGAAACTGCATCTTTGGAATGATCTTGATACAATTCAATTCAATTCAATTCAAAAACGTTTATTTATATTTTTAGGTGATCACATTTTTGTTTGTGTAGGTGTGTTTGTGTGGGCCCTGTTTTAGGCTTATGTCTCTTCAGAGATAGTGTATCGTGTCTAGTGTTGTGTTGTTTCGTGTTCCTTAGTTTTTTGAGTTTTTCTGTTGTTCCATGGAGTGGTCCAGGTCCATTGCAGTGGTAGAGGTTCTTTGTTTTAGGTGATTATTAGGTCGGGGCTGTTCGGGATGTAAGACAAATGATTTAGGACCTTTCTAAGACGCTGCTGTCCGCTATCTGAGTCCCAGTGGGTATTCCTCTAGGATATCCTAGATCGGCTCCATCGGGTCTTTCATCGCTTCCAGGAGTCTGGCTGGGGGAAACGTAAGTTTTTTCCTGGGTATTCTCCTGGATCCACCACGGGGATACTAAGGCGTTGTGAGCGTTTCGATGGCATGGGTGTTCTCGCTGCTCATCGTTCTAGTTGCATATCGTCCTTGAAGTCCCTGAAATCGTTGGTTGATAGGTGTAGTATCGATGAGGTTATATAAG
>WOGP01009616.1:0-10657 GCA_015342065.1 Leptinotarsa undecemlineata | reverse complement strand
GGATAGAAATCTAAACTACAGCTATCCGCTAGGACTATACACATCTGTCTTTTAGACAGTGTATGCTATCTTGCAGTGTGCAAGGCTTATTAAATTGAGACCTCAAAGAAATGAGCGGATCAATATTCTTACAGACAGCAAGAGCGCACTAGGGGCTCCAACAAACCCGAAGGTGATATCAAAACTGGTCTGGGAATGCCATGAAGAATTGAATGAACTTGCAAACAGGAACAAATTAACTTTGTACTGGGTGCGAAGGCATTCAGGAATCACAGATAATGATAAAGCTGATGAATGCGCTAGACGCGTATCATCAACTTCATATTGTCCTGAACCAGCTCTGGGGGTACAGTCATTGGTTCGAAACCAGATTAGGACATGGACCAATAATAAGCACACAGAGTACTGGACAAAAGTACCTGGCAGCAAACACAGTAGAACCTTCATTAGGGAACCGTCTGAGAAAAGAACCGAGGAACTACTTCAATATAGTAGGGATCGGCTCAGAATAAGTACAGGGTTACTAACCGGTCACTGTCCGCTCAGAGGCTACCTGAATGAAATGGGGCTGTACAACGGAGACCTCAGCTGCAGATTATGCAACGGAGGGATAGAAACAGCTCTACACATCTTATGCGAATGTGAGGTACTGAATCACAGGAGGCAGGCAATATATGGACATACAAAATTACGCCCAGAAGAATATGACGAACATTCAACACGGAACCTGTACAAACCAGTACAGGGAACGAGACTGATGGAATGGGTATCATGAGAAGATGAGAGAATAAACGCAATAAGCCCAAGAAACTGCAGTGTTTTCTGGCGACTTGGACTAAATGGACAAGTCAAAAAGGTACAAGGTACGAAAAAAATCTGAGAGGGAATACTTTGAGGTTTTTTGTAGTTCAGCCTTCACTTATAGCTTTGTAACCATTGAAGTTTTTAAAAAATCGTCGACTATAGTATGCTTCATATTTCGCCACGGAACGAAAACGTACAAATCAACCGTATTCCAGACCCATTCTGATTATATTGGTTTCAAGAATGCTATTTATGTAAAAGTTGGATAGGAGTGGGCCTAATACAGTACTCTGAGGCACACCAACGGCAAATGTCCTGGGACTGCTCAAATTCTCTGATATGTCACGTTGATGTTTCCAATTCAACAAATACCTTCAAATAATGTTATAATCATTTCCTAGAATTTCATGATACTGTTTATTCAACAGTTCCTCATGGCAAAACTTTATCGAAAGCTTTCGATTAATCCACAAAAATACCAATAATTGATTTTTCATTTCTGAATCCGTACTGACGTTCTGACAAAATATTGAATGTACTTAAGGATTTAGTAAGTTTGGTTCTGATCAATTGTTCTAAGATTTAAAAATGTTGGATGATAGAGAAAGAGATCTATAGTTCCCGAATTACATTTTATCCCAACTTTTTACTGTCATTTTGAAAAAACATATGTTGCAAAACTTTGTTATACCAAAAAGACAATAGCTCAGGTATTTTTTCTGTCCTTTCCCATGATTTCATCATATTATCAAAATAATTAGTACTCCTTTGCTCAATCAATATTGAAGTCCTTCTGTTTATTATACGCCAATAGTGGTATAGGCTAAAAAAACGACCTGTATGATCGAATTCATTGAACCCAGGGTTATCAAGCCGCTGATATGGGGACATGAATCTGTGAATATTTTTATTTTCTTCTTCTTTGTACTTCAGTGTAGATTTTCTAGGATGAGAGTACTCATATTTGTGATTGTTCTGGGATATGCCTACGCTTGTGGGAAAACACCCAGCTTTTATCAATCAAGAAAAGTGAAAACACCTGGAGATAATGGTTACGAAATCAAAATCAATGAGAATCCCCAGAAATACGTTCCTGGAAATATTTATACAAGTAAGTTTAAAAAAAATCTGTTTGTGCACATGTATATTATTCTCATAAGTTATCAGTGCTCGGGATATTTAACACATCAGTTAATAATATAATTTGTCATACCTACCACTTCATTATTGTGTTCATTATGTGTATTCTTTTCATAATTGTCTATAGTCCTGTGAGCATAAAAATAAAAGCATATTGACATAGTAATATAGCCATACTTCAGCCTCTGCCACAAATATGTCGATGTTCGATCCAGATATCTTGCGAAGATGGATGTAGAATACAGGGTGTGGATGTGGAAATATGCAGTCTTCTCTTCAACCTGAAACTTCAAAAATTACGTCTTTCTCGATAATGGTTAAAATGCGTTTTTTATCGGTTTTTGTCTCCGGTAAGTTTATTGAAAATAATACCCACCACAAGACCTCGAAATGTTATCACTGAATTTGCATTTTTTTTTTCAGGAAAACTTTTGTTATTCAGCAATACTATGAGATCAAACAGCATAACAGTAGGTACTACTAGTCAGTAGTACGAATCGTTTTTTCTATTGCTGGTTGCTCCTATTACTTAAAAATATTAATTTGAGTTAAAAATGTTATTCGTATTAAAGTTATTTTTAAAAAACTTAAAAAACGATAATTTTTCTGGTCTCAATGATCTGTCTAACGATATCATTAAAGACCTCGATAGGAACAGGAATTTCCACAGAGTCCTCAAAAGTAGCGATCTCTTTGAAAGCGTTAACCATTTTGAGATTTTTGAATTAATAATTTCATTTTATTGGTGGAAATTTAATAGAAATATATAAAAAAATCAAAATGTCCTTAATAAGCATAAAAGAAATTACAAAAAAATTCTGAAGTCACAAAATTGCAGGGTATTTCATTTGCAACGAAAAAATGTTTTCCGAAATAACGGAATTATTTCTGTAGATTGAAAATATTATGAATGAATAGACCATTATCAATTATTTCTCGTCTAGTTTTCGAATTCGCTGTTTTTTTCACCTCCATAGTCTCTCATTAAGAACCACATCTGATATACTTTCAGATTTTAACAGTTCAAGATAACTATTACATAAACGTGCAACTCCATTTTTTAGATCGAAATTTCATTCGAAGATACTGTAATGATTCTGAAGCTGGCCCTGACCGTTTATTTCAAATTCCGCGTAGGAATGCGATTGGCGAACGCCAAAGAACAAAACGGATTAGTACCGAAACCGGTAGATGTCTCCAGAATGTTCGTCAGGACTATTTAAGATCGGATTCTTGCTTAGAGCGGGAGTTTCGAGGAATCGGCGAGTCTTAGATTCCGCTGAAGCCCACGGCAATCCGTTAGTTAGGGAAGCTATAGATTATGCTGTAGACGACCCCTCCCGATATAGAACGCCCCGACACTCTGTCGAGTGAGGCCCCTATGTCACCCGTTAACAGATGAATAACATCCTCATCCATCTCACCCCAGCCAGGTAGGGGTACACCGTGAAGGGCGGCATTGATGTCCGAGGACTTTAATGTCGTCGTCAAATATCAGATTTGACCCATTCGTCCCTCTGACGAATCTCAGTCCAAAGGGTAAGGGAGCCACGCTTCAATCCTGAATATTGGGCGTAACTTTACATACATACAGTCTATACATTAGAATAACATATAGGCTACAAGCTACAAAGGTTTTGTGTAATTTTGGTCATAAGATAACGAAAAGTATTAAGTAAGTCAGAAAAATTCTTGCTACCCGAATGTTATTTTGGTGGGCGCTGCCTATACTGTTGGAGTTAGATGCAGATAATGTACTGTAAGATTGTTTATCTAGCTTGCCTCTTATATTAACGTACAGCAGAAGCTACTAAACCTAAAATCTTGAAATATGCAGGTAGGTTCTTTGTACAGAGTAAATGAGCATCAAAAAGGAAATCAGGAATTTCCACCCAAAGATTGGTATCGAATTTCGTTAGTTTTGAAGTTGGAAATCTGAAGTTTTGGGTAAATATTGTAACTATTTGTTTAAAATAGTCTGTCACGAAACTTAACAAACCAATTTTTATGTGAGCGAAGCAGCAACAACTAGTTATTACTATAATTATCTTCAAGAATAGTAGTGAAAAAGTACCTTGGATTCTCTTTAGGTCAGACTGCAACAAGTTTAATAATCAATGTTTCCTGAATAATTATTTACATCAAATTAACAACTATTTCTGTCAATCTCAAGTTGAAGTGATAAAGAAACATTAATGGTATTCTGTATGCCAGTAGATTAGGTCTTGATCTATTCTGTAATAGTACTATTGAAATTTGACAGAACTCTTGTTTTGGTGCAACAAAAAGGCACCACTAGTTTCAGCAATGGAAAACCCTACATAATTAGATGAGAGGAGAATAACAAACAAATGTACTTACCATTTGAAAATTATTATTATAATTAAAAACCATATTTAGCCCTTGTAGCCATTTTATTATTTTTGCTTGCGCTCCAGGCATTTTGTAGTTCCTGTTCGTTAGCTTTGGCCTGTTGTACCAAATATGTAATATGATGTTTCTTTCTTCTTGTTGGGTCTACAGGTTCATCGATTTCGGGCTTAGGAGCTAATTCTGGGTCAGTTAGTGACTTAACCATCCAAAGATCTTTGTCCAGTAACAATTCTTCTTCATTTATATCAATTAGTTTGATATTTCCAATTGGCCTTTTAGATTTACCAACCAATTCTTTGAATGCCCTATTGTCCAGACCATCATACTGTTTCTCAGGTTCAGGAGCAATGTCTATAACTTGGCTGAATGATTCTTTTACTGGCTCTCTTACAATTTGTTTAGGTTTTGGTCTACCACAAACTTTTTCCCACAGTTCATCATCAAACGTTTCAGGCATTTCTATATCATCATCACTTTCTACATCACTGAGTGCTGTTTTTTCTTTATTTTCCTGTAGTTTTTCTATTAGGACAGTTTTTTTTGCATTTGCTTTCTTCTTGATAGTATCAGGTACAAGATTATGGCTTTGAACAGAAGACGATGGAGTAGCATTCTTGTTTTTATTTGCTACAACATTTGGTACAAAACTTTTGGCAGTCATCACAGTTCCTTTTACAGGAGGTAATAGTGAAAGGAGGCTGCTGCCTTTCATTGATTTAAATTTTTTGGCCGGTTTCTCACCTTCGTCGTCAGCAAACTGAGATAGAGATGGAATTATAATTTTAACTTTCTGCTTTCCTTTGTCTACATTCATAGCTTTCGGAATAAAATCCTCAATCGGCTCTTCCTGGAAGGTTTTGACAGCATGTACTGGTGGCAAACTTAAAAATATGCCAGTTCCATTGTCAAGCATACTACTCGATCCTGGTTCATCTATTTGAAGGTCTGTATTATTGCTAACAATACCATTCAAATCTGATTCTTTTCTTGTAAGATCTGAATTATTAGAAATGTTCATTGTTATCACATCTTTTGTAAAGGAAGTAGGAGTTGAAAGGTTGACTCCAATTTCATTTGGGGAATCTTCATCCTCACTTTCACTATTGCTTTCATAGTCATAAGACACCAGAGACATTGCTGAAAGATTTATCTTGCAATTAATTGTAACTTGATCAATGAACTTTTTTCTCTTCAATTCAAAATAATTAAATATACACTGAACAGTCTATTCTACCGCAGTATGTTCAAAAGAAAATATGATCTATGCAAATCCACCACAAACTATGCTAAAGTTTAGGAACAAGAAGAACTCATTATTTAATAACAACGACATTAGACATGAGTCCAAGACATTATATACATTGTCAAAAATCACAGAACACAGAATAGTGTTATTTACTGCTGACGTTCGCAATGCGCATGCTTTTTAAATCGAGGTAATTTTTTTTAATAAACAAGCCAGTGAAAGTTTGACATAAAATATCTAAATATACTCAAAAACTGTAAACAGCAACGAAATAAAGAGAATAATCGGAATATAAAAACATAATAGATTGTGTTTCGGCGTAACATCGTAATATAAATATCCTACGAAGACTACTTTTCCTCTTCAATCAAAAATAATCAAATTCGAACTACTCTACTCTATTTCTCAATACTACTCAATTTGATCGGAAGAAAAACTGATTTATACATACATTCATCATATTTTACTCTGGGCTCACCGATAAGTGATACTCATATTCAATATAATACAACTATCAGTTTAAAATCTGTTTTTCCGTTAAACAGCTGTCGCCCCCATACGGAGGACAACTCTCAGAAGTTGAGAAACCTGTGCGAGCTAAGGACTAACGAGATCTTACCTTTTAACGTGTGATTCCTTACACGGTTGCAGAATCATTCTAGCTTCAATCAGATAAATTCTCTCGAGAAAAATATCTGGTCGAGGCGGGAATCGAACCCACGGCCTTCCGATCGTGAGTCGGGTGCACTACCACCCCAGTAGAAACACAACAATTGAAAGTTTTTAATCTATGCCGCAGTCTAAGAACAAGAACGATTTCATGTGAAGATGCTTTCCATGGTGGTTCTGATGGTTGATGGTTCTGAAATTACCACTATTGTGGTAAACCGGTTAAAAATATGATAGACTTGACTGATACTGGATGAAAATCCATTATAATGTATCTAAAAAACACACCTGATTGTGAGTTTTTACTTGAAAGTTTATATAATTGCGACACGTGTTTCGCGATATTGTGATGACCGAAGATGCAATGTAAAGCGAAACACGTGTCGTGGTTTTGCAAACAAGTGATAATCTCACATTAAATTGTGTTTTTTGAATACGTTAAACCGGTTAGATATAAAACACGGTTTTCTGAAAACTGGTGAACTGAACGTCAAAATATTAACCGACGATTTTGTTCCTCTACATACGAACCCTGGACCGTGGTGCAGCGGCTACCCCCCTAACCAGTACAACAGAACGGTGAATTGTAACTTTATTTTCTAGGGAACTGAACATGGCCTTGGTTTACCCATTTCAGAAACGGAACACGGCCTATAAAGTTAAAACATACATGAGCATCTGCATAACCTAGAATTTTTCAAATTTAATCAGATGACCTTTGCGTGGTATAATTCTATAAGCATTATACGATGACCTTTGCTTTTGATTTGTTTTCCCAGATTAATGAGAAATATACATTTGAACCACAAATTTGTATGTAATTTAGTTCTGTTCTCATTGAATACGAGTAGACATCATTGCTTCAAAAATGATTAAGGTAAGATGTTTGTTTGGAATTTTATAAGGTGATTGAAAAAGGTGGATTTCAAACGGAATTCATATAGAAAAGGAAAGTTGAATGTAATTCTATAACAAATGAATAATTTTGATAAGAATCTCCTATTTTCCATAAATTTGGGACAAGAAAAAGTATTTAGATGCAGTACTGCAGATATTTTCTTATAACTCAATCCAGGATTCTGGATTTCGAATATTTCTTTCACCTGAATATATGTTTCAAACATCTTTCCCAACATTGGGAAAATTAGGAGTTGGTTTTTTGGTCATCTAGAAATCTGATTCCTGTTTAAATGTTAAACTCACATTTTTCCACACACCAGAAATTTTAAATGTTATGTTTGTTGTTATGTTGTCATGTTAAAATGTTTATGCAAGGTAATGTTTATATCTGGAGGCAAAATTTCTCTGGATATTAATCAACCTTATGGTTTTGACCATGTAATATTATTTGAAATTTGTACTCTATGACAAAAGTTGAAAAACTCTTAATACAAGATAATGGAAAGAAAATCTGGAATTCACGAATAATGATGCAAAGATATAAGGTACGTTTTGTCCAAAGTAAAAAAGCTATTTAAACTCATTTAAAAAATGGCATGGCATATATTCAGCTTTCATACCAAAACAACCTAGTAACATGCTTCGAATGTTGACCAATGGATTGAGAGAAATCGACCAAAATTGTTGTGACTTTCAATTGCTTTTTAGAACATTGAAAGGAAAAAATGTGGCCTGAGAAATATGAACAGTGACAAGGGTCCTATTGCAGTCGTTCTTATATGAGGATGTATTGATAACTTGTTAGCCTTCATCAGTTTTGCGTTATAATAGCAATAAGGAATAACTTATTAGAAATACTAGCGTATCTGCTGAAGTGTGATAAAGGGCAAACTGAAAAGTTTACGTTTGCTTAAAAAGATCATAACTGGTGACGAATTATGAGTATATAGTGTATATGTGTATTATGTGTATATGTGACATCGAAACCAAAGCCCAGTCGTCCCAATGGAAGGACGCCAAGTTCGATCAAATGTTAGTTTTGCTCACTGTATTCTTCGATCACCGTGGCGTATTGCATCGGGAGTTCTTCGCCACATGGTCGTACGGTCAATAAGAAATATTATCTTGAAGTTATGGGCCACTTGTCAGAAGGAATACGTCCGGTATTGTGGACAAACAATTCGTTGCTTTTGCATAACGATACTACACTTGCTCAATTGTCATGCCACAGCCACCGTATTCACCAGATTTGGCACCCTGCGACTTTTTCCTGTTACCAAGATTGAAGAGACTCGTGAAAGGACGGCGTATTGCGACGATTGAGGAGATATAAACGAAAACGCTGAGAAAGTCCAGGGACGTACCAAGGAGGAGGATTGGAAAAACACTGACACAAGTGTATCATATCTGAGGTTGAGAAAAATGAAAATTCACTTTTTCTTTTAACAGACCTCATGTTTTTGTCATTCCAGTCCCCTTTCATCGTCTATTCCTCTCGCATATTTTTCAAGTTTAATTTTATCATATTTATCAACTGAAGTCCTTCGTTTGTGTTCAAAATACAGTGAAATAAAATCAAAAGAAGGCACACTATTTGTTTCAGACTTTACATTATCTCAACTAATATAAATAACGATTATCTCAGACCTTGAGTGTTGAGTTCGTAAAATACATATCACTCATTTTGCAACAATGAGAGTGTCTTAAATGAAAATATTGTACTGATAGTTTCAAAAAAGTTTTTTTATATAGTATTGAACAATACGGAAATAAAAATGGATATCCATAAATGAAACAAACGTAATTTTCATCTTCAAAAAAATATATTATTCAACTGTTTCTTAACTGTGAATTTACTAAAACCGTTTACAACGTGGGATATTCTTAATGAGCCAAACAGAAATGCCAAGAATTGCTATTTCTGAAAATGTTCATTTTTTGCCTCAAAAGAAAAGAGAAAAATCTTTTTTTTTCAGAACTGTCATGTGTGAAAGGACCTTGAAAAATCTTCTCATACTCATTGTTACTTTATTAAATTTATCAAGTACTAGCGAACTGCCCCGTCTCCGCACGGGTGCAATGCTGATAGTAAGTATACATATAACGATCGTTGCTAATCATGAAGTGCTATAGGGAGAAACGCGGCCTTCTACGCGCTATTTATAGGCACTCGCCGCCCCCGGCCGGTACCGCCGCAACCGCTATGTCGCTGAATTTTAAATCTATAATATCTTGTAGTTCTTTTTGTTTATTATTATTTTTATTAACTACTACATACAAAAGTTTTATTTACTGTCTAGATTATTTCTTCTGTATTTCTTTTTTGTTTGTTGCTATAGTTTATTTCATAAAATACGTATAATTTTTAAATCGAAAATTTTGGCAGTTTCATCGCATACAAGCTCTGCTTTCGCGATGTTCTTTGTTGGTGTTTATTTGTGTTTATTTGTATATTATATATAACATAATCGATGTAAATTAGCATGTGAACAATTGACAAATAAACATATATTATTATTATTATTATTATAGAAGAATAGAGTTTTGTGAAATCATGTCTCATCGAGTCAATACCATCCCTAATCATCTGTTCATTTTTTCTGAATGGACTGTTAATAGACAAAATTGTCGCTATTGGAGTGACGAAAGCCCACATATTTTCCGGGAACGGCATACACAACACTCACAACAGTTTAATGTTTGCGCTGGTATTCTTGGAAATGCCATTATTGGTCCATTACTTCTGAAAAAAACTTCACTGGCAATCTGTACTTCGAAATGCTTGAAGAGACTGTCGATCCTCATATAATTCACAAGATAGAGACTCAAATGGATGCAGAAGGTTATGAACTTTTGCAGGAGAATGTGTTACATTTCCAGCAAGACGGTGCTCCACCTCATTCGTCCGAAAGTGGTTAACGAGAGATTTTTTTGGATAGATGGATAGGTAGACGGGGAGCAGTTGAATGGTCTCCGAGATAACCAGACTTAACACCCTTAGATTTGTTTCTTCGGGGGCATCTCAATTCCGTTGTTTTCAAACTGACACCCTGTATTATTATTATTAATGTTAGACAGGTCTACGTTGGAATTTGACTCAAATTTAAAATACTAAACGAAGATGAAAATAGGCTCTACTAGAACTTTTGAGATTGGATCCAGAGAAAACTTTTTTTCAACCTGAACATGAAATTGAACAAAATGATTTTTTTTCTTGGTGGGATACTAAAATGGTGGTTTTCAAAAGGAAACTAACACTAATGAGTACATCCACTACAAATCATCAATTGAGTGGTAAAAATGACACCAAAATTTTCAGATTGTGTGAGTGTAATATACTTTATCTTAGTGTTGAGAAATTAATTTGTTCTAACGAAATAAAGAATAAATTGATAGATGTAGCCGTTACTACGTGGTAGGAGATCAATAATGAAAAGAGAAATGAAAATTTCTATGTTTTATACCACTTTTAATTGTAACTAACGTTACTGCAGTTTCGTCCTATATGGACATTTTCAAACTTAC
>WOGP01009615.1:0-10657 GCA_015342065.1 Leptinotarsa undecemlineata | reverse complement strand
CAATTCACTCCAACAATTTAAACACTCCCTTATGGAATATATACGATCACAGAATTATTAGATTAAGATCTGCATCTATTGTTTTCTTTTCATTGTCCATTTTCCCAATGTTACATTTTCTTATTTTCGCATGTTATATCTAATACTATATCTAATATCTAATAATATTATATATTTCGTCTAAAATTTTATTTAATATTCACAATCATATTACCGTTTGTATATTAGGATGTCTATTTGAATAAAGATTATTATTATTATTATTATAAACTGCTCGTTGCAGTACCATCTGTTTTTTCATAAAAAATATCATCCCACTGAAAATAGGTACCTATGTGATAAATAATGAGCGAACAAGAGTTCGTCTACTGGGACCATCATTTACAAAAAGACCATGTTGCTTCCATGAACCGCTGCCATATGGTTATTTAGTGTTTGGCCAGCTCATAAGTAGATTAATATCTGAACTCCCTCAACAAAGAAATTTTTAACAATGGAATTGAATGAATGAAAAGGAAATATTTTTAGTTTTCTATAAGTTTCCCACCATTTCGTTTAATGATGAAGAAACAGAAAGCCAAAAAAAATCCCATAAAACTCAATGAACAATTGAGGTACTAGTGAGCAGACGTGAAGATGGAACATTGGATCACTCACTGTACAGGAAACCTGCGTACTCAGACTGGTATCGGAATTAAAACATCTGAAAAATGCCTTCAGAAAGTCCTGTCAATGTAAGAGTTTTTCAGTCCTATGCAAAAAATTAACATACCAAAATGCAACAATTCGAATTCAGAAGTAGGGCATATTCAAATTAGCTTATTTTTTCTCAATGTCAGCAACATCACCTACTATGTTCATTAGCCTCCTGTTCTGGGTATGCAATATTATTTGCATAACATTTGTTAATTGTTTGACAATATCTTTCAAATTACACATAAATTCATGACTTTCTTTTTTTAGAAGTGGTTTCAAATATAATTTGAATCTTCAAGATAAACATTTCAGTTCCAGAAAAAAAATGTTAATTTATTCAATTAATTTCTATATGTTATGAGTAAATCTGTTTCACCTAATCGTAGGTTCTCATACGTGTTTCGATTTGTTTGGAAGAGTTTTCTATTTCAGTTTCACATTTTTTACACATAATTTTGTTTTCATTATTACATTTTGTATTTCATTTTCACATTTTTTACACATATTTTTGTTTTCATCATTACGTTTTCTATTTCATTTTCACCTATTTTCCACATGTTTTTGTTTTCATCAATAATTTTGTTTTCATCACAAAGTTCAACAATATTCTTGGGATTAGTAAGTGGCATTGTACTAATCTTGAGGTATCTGCATTGGTAAAATTCAACTTGATATACATGTCTCTCAAATCAATCAAAGAATTTAGAACTTACGCATTCAATTTTTTTTTCAGAACCTTGGGTATACATAGCTATCCCTGTTCTTGCTGGTGGGATCTTCATTTTCGTCATCGCCATTATGTGTGTCTATAAGAGCAGAAGAAATAGCAGCATTGACTTGACACATTGTCAATACCATAATGTAAATAATAATAACACAATCAAGAAAACTGAACCATTGCTTTAACTTAAATCTTTTTTGAAATTTTTGTGATATGTGATGCAACAAATAGATTCCTTTCAGTTGTTCTTCTGATTGGTTTATTTTCATAGATTAAAGGTTTTATTTGCCATTGGTCAGATGGCGTGAGACTAAAATGACATGCTGCTGTCATTATCAACACTGAGTGGGGTTATGTTGTGTAGATTTTTTATTCTTGACTGTTATGAAATAGGAGAATGTTAATTTATTTTTATAATATGGGATGTTAAAAATATGATTATTTTTTTAACGAGGTATATTTGTTGAGTTGTTATGGGTAACTTTATTTTTAATTTGATTACTTACACTTGTATATTTGTACATTTCGGAGCAATTTTATTTTTATAAATTTTTTTCAAATTTTGGTGTGAGTGACTTGTTTTTCTAACTTCTTCAGTTAGATATAATCTAAGCTTTCTTTAACACTGCTACTCATTCGATAATTTTTTTCTCTTCTTTGAAATGTTTGATATTCATTATGAGAGATGGTGAAAAACTCTATGAAACCATAGGTAAGAGAATGGCTGACAATGTTTCAACTATAATGAAACCTTGGTTTCTGCTTGTTCGGGAACTGAAAAGTGCTAATGTGATTTCAACAATGTCATCAATTCTATTCAGCTCTTCTATACTTTCATCATATTTTTTAACATTCTCTATTTCTCACTTTCGGTATCCAGGGTAGGTATTGTTGTATATTTTTGATGAAGTGACGAAAAAATCCAATTGATTTTCGATTGAAAATCGATTGTGGAAAAAACTCATGATTTACAATTCTCATGTTACAGTTGCTAATTTGTGTTTCCAGTAAAATATTCGAACATGTTTTATTTAATACATCCCAATGCAATTGCTTCAGAGTGTTCTCAAAGTAGATAGCTGTTGTCATACTATGTACATAATATAAAACTAATTATTCAATATTGTTGGAGATCTCTAGTAATAGTTTTTTGGTGAATATTTATGAAGTATATGATTCTAGTAGTAACAAATCATATTTCCTTAAAGAAATATGAGAGAAAGAGAGAACAAACCAATAAATGCACTTTGCTTCTTTCTTTATTTTAAATGTGATAAGTTGCTTTCTCTCATGCTTTTCGAAATCCTTGATGTAGATTTTGATTGTTCCTAATATTAAGACTTTCAAGAACTTGATAGGTTATTATATATTTATTATATTAAATGAGAGCAGACAATGTTCGTCTTGCAAAATTTCTTTTTCAGTATTCTACAAGTATTTTCATTAAAGTAATTGGATCTATCTTTTTTACAATACTTAGTGATTCTCTGCTTTCTATTTTAGTTATATCATATTTTGAAAGTGATTTAAATATATAAGCATTATATGTACTAAAATAAGTAGGATTAATTTATCTATAGCCAACTATAGAAGTAATATTTATTCATATATATTGTACAAGATTTTACTGTACATAATAAAGTAGTAGATAGACTTTCCAACTTGTTTTTTGTTCCCACTACCTTTTGAAATACACTGAATCGGAATAAATTTTCATCTGGGCATTCATCGGATGCTGAGATAGCTGAGACATCCGTTATGAATACCATTGTGATATACGTCAAGGACGTCCTGTTTATCAAATTCAGTTGTTTCTTCCACTATTTTAAAGTTTTTCATAAGAAGTGTGCAGACAATAAGAGTTTTTTAAAGAGAATTAGTCATTTTGTGAAATAGCTTTGACATATTTATGAGTTATGAGATTTAAAGCAGAAATTTTGAATCCTGAGAATACGAGATTCAAGTTAAGTACTGTGATAATTCTTTTATGATTTATTTTTTAATAACCAAATGAAAACGTACCAAAATGATATATATATATATATGTGTGTGTGTGTGCGTGCGTGCGTGCGTGCGTGCGTGCGTGCGTGCGTGCGTGCGTGCGTGTGTGTGTGTAACATGTGTTTCGCTATACAATAGCTTTATTAGACGTGTCCACATATATGAACACGCTTGAAAAGCTATCGTATAGCAAATAAGGTGCTGCAGTTTTGTAAAATGTCCTATGAAAATCTCACAATAAAATGTTATTTGAATACATTATGAATTTTCATCAACTATCGACCATCATATAACACAGTTCTCCGGCAATACAATAAAAATTAAAATAGGAACATTATTGTTATTGGTTTCTGATAAAAATTGAGGAAAATACGAAAATAACTGCATTATTGTTATTGGTTTCTTCCTCTCGGTTTGCTCCATTCCGATATTTCAATTATGGATGCAATTTGTGAAATTGAATGCAATAGTCAGTGTCAGTGTTAATATTCTGAGAGCAATGTTTTAATATATGAAATTCGAAAGTAGCTCTCCGGATAAACTATAGAAATTTTGAAACTTGTTTATATTTTCTTTCACAGGAAAATATCCATTCCAAATGTGCTCAGGGATATTTTGGTATTTTGGTGGATATCCATTAAGGATATTTCGACTTGAATTTGACATGAATTAGATATCCATAGAAATCCCCTGACTTTCTTTCATTAACAAGGAAGAATAATCTGAAAGTACGGTGGTCGAACCACCATGTGAGAATGATAAAAGTAGGTTGTTCCATTTTCCTTCCAGATATTCAATCGAATATATTTTTCGTAATGTCACACTTTATTTCTTGTTCTTTCCTAAATTATGGCTCTAGGTTTTTCAATAACTGATACACTCAAAAAATGAACCACTTTCTTCAATTATAAAAAGTTAAACTCCAAAGTCTTTTCTTATAAAGTCATTTAAACTCAACTAGCTTTTCACAACCATTCTACGCATATTTTAGTTCACAATAGAAGGTTCGCAAGTAGTCTTCATACGGCACAATATAATATAATTTATAAACCATCTTTCAATCAATATCTCGCCCATTCAAGTTCGAATGTAATTGAAAGTTCACCAAGTAGTCACATGTCGACACCACCCACGTATACATCACTTTCGACGTCTTTTTTTATCTGTTTGAATTTCTCTCACTTCTATTACTTTTCAATTTTGCCGAATTCTAAAAATATTTTGCATATGCAATAAATAATTATACAGGGTTCTTTTCCGCCAGTAAAAGATACTACCTAAGTGGTTGCTTATTTCTGAATCCAGACCTCGTTATCGTTAGTCCATAGCTCGCACAAGTTTTAACTTCTGAGGGTTGTTGTTCGTAGGGGTGCGAGAGCTGGTTAACGGAAAAATGATTTTAAACAAATTCTGATCAAATTTAAATTAAAATGATTCAAAAAGCACTTCAACGACGCAACCAATGTTGCGGAATTCGATTCTTACGCCATCTATGAACATGTGCACAAAGTTCGATTGAGCTCTATGCTTTTAGACATTGCTTCTTATATATGGATATAGTGTAAAAATATCTTTATACCATGATAGCTTTTAACAAAACAAAGCTTTCAACAGAACAAAAGCGAATCGTTAAACACACCTGTATTTATCTGAATCGGTCTTATCAAAAACGTTCTTGGAATAATGTAACACATGGGCTGAAAAGTCCCGGGCCTGAGAAAGAAAACTGGTTTTTTTTGTTCAAAATTGACTTTTTTCGTCAACGTAATCAATCTCCATCAAGAGCCACACAATCATTCCAGCTCCGCTCTAACAATTCAATACCACTTTTGTAGAACGATTTATTTCTGTCCTCAAAATACGCCTCATTTTCAGCACTAACCTCTTCGTTTGAACAAAAATTATTACCTGTGACCCAGTAGTCGCTGGGAGCCAAATCTGGCGGTGGATGTGGCAGCAACTCGTAGTTCAATTCATGTAATTTTGCCCTTGTTTTGATTGACTTGTGGTACGGTGCGTTGTTTTGATGAAACAAAAATTTTTCTTTGCCATATGCGGTCGTTTCTTTGCAATTTCGGTCTTCGAACTCTCCAATAACGCCATATAATATTCACCGTTATTAATATTCACGTTCGACTGTTGATCATTCCATTTTACTTCGAAAGCTTTTCAATTACGGAATAAGAGGAAATGCCTTGAATCTCTTGAAATCGTATTTGAGTAACAGAAAGCAAAAAGTACATATTAGCAACGAAATAATGAATTTTACTCAGACTTCACTGAAATAGAAAAAGGCGTATCATAGGAAAGTATACTTGGACCTTTACTATTTATCATACACATAAATGATTTCTCTGAAATTTACAAGTACCGAAGTTGTGAGCTATGCAGATGATTCCAATCTAATTGTACCAGTAAACAGGAACCTTAACTTGGAAAAATCCATTTCAAATAGAATCTCTATAGCATTCACATATTCAATACCAACAAGTTATTCTTGAACATATCTAAAACAGACTGAATTTTGTTCAAAACTGTGCACATAAATATTTCTAGACCGGGGTGTTTTCAGCACAATAGTGAAATACTAGATATTTCAACGAGTACAAAACTGTTTGGAATTTATATAGATGATAAACTGAATTATGAGGTACATATTGACTATCTTGCAAAAAAACCAGAAAATAAGTGTTATGCAATGCGAGTGTTGAGACGTCACTTGAAAATCGATGCAATGAAAACGGCATATTATGGGACTGGGAGGCATATTATGGGGAGGCATATTATGGGGAGGGAGTACACACCTGGAACGTATTTTCATAATGCAAAAACGTTCAATATGAATTACACAGACACTTGTCGTAGTACCTTCAAGGGTAACAAAATACTTACTGTATATGCTATATAAATTTATGTTTGTGTACTTTTTGTAAACGAGAACAAATCAAATTTTGAAGATGACAAATATAGACATAAGTATTCCATCCGACAGAAATCCAATTATATTGTTCCTAAACATAGATTGAAAAACACAGAACTTGGACCGCATTAGACATCAATTAAATTCTACAACCATTTAACCATTTACCCTTGAGTATCAAAGAAGATCGGAAAAGACAAATTTTTAAAAAACGTGTTTTCGATCTGTTGTGTGACATTGAACCATATTCATTAAAATAATTCATGGACAAATAACTATTTTCAGTCTGTATCTAACTCAAGCTTCCTAGTAACTTCAATATTACATATTACATGCTACTCATCAATCTTTATCTGTGATATTTACTTATTTGTTCCTGTCATTTTTATGTACTTATTGTATTCACCTATAATACGTGATTTTATTTATATTAATATTAAGTGACATTTGTAATGTTAATGTAATCATTTTTATGAAATGAGTTTCCTCAATTGTTTAAATTGAAAGCTTAATAAATCTATCTATTTTCCTCCTCAAGATAGTCGATGAATATTACACCATCCCAAAATACCGAGGCTGTAACCTTTCGAGCCGATTGTTGTGCTTTCGGGCGCTTTGGACGAGGTTCACCAGTTGCTCTCCACTCAGATGACGATCGTTTTGATTCCGGAGTAAAGTGATGGACCAATGTTTCATCCATTATTACATTTCGATGCGAAAATTCCGGTTTATTATGTTTAAACTGAGCTCGTACGGCAGCTACTTTGAACAGAGAGTTATTTTATATCTTTACAATATGTTTACAATATCTTTATAACGCAACTTCACTTTCCAATCAATCAAAACGACTTTGTGGATTTTTTTATGTTTTCTGGTGTTACTGCCTCATAGAGACTTCCACTGCGTTCTGCATTATCGGTGTCTCTAAGACCTAGTTTGAAGTCAGCAAGCGTTCATTGGTATTTCTGATGGAACGAAGTCCATATAACACTATTCAAGCCATTACTTCGCTTGAATGATATTTTATCCTATCCAAAAGCAGTGTAAAATTAAAACACGAAATTGTTTCTGGTCTATTGTTTTGAAAATAACAATAGTAGTGTCAATAGTAGTCACAATAACTCACAAACTTATGAATATAGAATATCATGAAGTTTCAACAGCTTCCTGTTGAAGGCTAACTGAAAAATCTATGAATGCAATAAGACTAACGCCATCTATGTGTTAGGTCCGAGACTTTTCAGCCCTGGTAGTATATGAACCGAAGTGAATTGACATCAGAATGTTCAAAGTAGATCCCTTGTAGTCTACAAAAGACCTCGCTTTCTAACTAGCAAATACTCATGTTATAGTGTTAACATTATTTTGCCAGGACATTAACTTAGTTCGACAGATTACTAGCTTAAGTCTATAGAATTTCATTTTGAAGCAGCTCCAATTCAAGTGTCCTAACAAAACCTTCGAGAAGCCTTTCTATGACTGATTTTAATGTAAAAAAATGTCAAAAATCTCTCATAGTTATTGAAAGTGTCACTTATCATTGTTTATGTCTGAAAGTTTGACATGGCTTCTGTGTATCATTTTTTGGACGACGCTTTACACGTTTCAAAAGACATAGTAATCAAGTACAAGTAAGATAATTCAGACCCAAGTACTGTGAGTAAAACTGATGAAAATCTGTTTCAGAGAATATAATATCGCTAACAAACGAACCCACTACGCAGCAATAAAGATTCAGCGGCTTTTCAGGGGATATGAAGTCCGAAAAAAAATTAAAAATCTTCATAGAGCAGCCACAATGATACAAAAGTATGTGAGAGGTTGGCTTTTGAGATACCATTTGCCAGATATTTTGCAAGAATATTATGATTTAAAGTGTATGAAGTATTATAACGAAATGGCAACGAGAATTCAAGCTAGGTGGAAGGGATATAAGGTCAGTTCGGTTTATTGTTTCAAGTCTAATAATTTGTGTACTAGGAATACTCATCTGAACATGAATGCAACCTTATCCAAAAAAGTTTCTCTGAGATACTGTCAGGCATCATCGTACACGTTGTTATAAAAATTCTGCTTGAAATATGTTCTTTCATCAACCAGTTATCACCCCGTCACGAACGACAACCCTCAGAAGTTGAAACATGTTCGAGCTAAGGTTCAACGAAGTATTACTTATGACTCCTAGTACGGGTTGGTAGACACGCAATGAATATCAATTAATCGACTGTTGGGCTCGTAGCACCGTTCCAGACACCGGTCAATTGAATGAGTAGAGAGTAGAATCAACTACTCCGCTCAACCAACTGGCTACCATTATGATGCCATGTATTATAAACTTGAAAATGAAATATTTTATTTCATACCACACATTCCGTGATAAAAATAAGTTGCAGTACAGTTAGTTTATTGGAGAAAATATTGTTTAAAATTTTCATGTTAGAACCATAATTTGAAAACGACATTCTTTAAAAACATTTTTTGTGGTGGATTCAATACTTCTCACCGTTTTCTTTTTGAGTATATAACCTTCCACAATAAATAAACAGAAATAAATCACTAGAGAATCTGGTGAAGTCTAATAAACTGAAAAGTTCTACCCGAAAAGTTAGCTACTGACTGATTGAATCATTAGCTTATCGTATTTGTCTACAAATTGAAAATATCAATTGAAATAAATGTTATATTGATACTCAGCTTTCTTTAGTGGTCGACGTTTCGTTTTCAATACTTGAAATTTACTTTAAAACTTTCACCTCAAATTGTAAACAGCTGTACTTATTTTGACTTAAGTCTAAAGAACATTTGTCGTACATCAAAAGACACCTGAATAAATCACTTGTTCAGACGAAATTATTACATCCTACTATTCTGCTATTGTTCAGCACCAATTTTATCGAAGCGATTTACCATGTAAAATAAAATATTCAATCGAAGATTAAATCAAAATATCACCACTTTCAGTGGTAAAAATTCAAGAATAGTATTGCTTATGAACCGTAACTTAAATTCATGAATATAGTTTTCTAAATTCGCAAGTATTCACTGGTATAAAATCCATTCGCCAGGGCAAATACCAAAATTATTTTTCTTCTTGGTACACAGAAGTAACTTTATTACTAGGTTTTATGCGATAGTGACAACTTACAATCAGATGATAAACGAAATTGTTGGTAAAATACTGGATGAATATGCATTTGGAAGACATTTCTGAAGTTTCAAGTATTTTTCATGGCATTTTCAATGATATAATCAAGAAATTTGAATTCATTGCTTTTCATAAAAAAATATTTCCTCTTAACTTTTTCAATACAATCTCTTTTCAATATACATGCCAGATTTCATATTTCAAATCCTTACTGTTTTCAAGTTTTAATCCAAATGATTGCATTATGTAACCACTTTGAAATCATATGTAAAAAAAAACTGAAAAGGGCAAAGATGTATCTAGAAGTTTTTCTGCAGATAACTTACAATGGTTTTATGTATTATTCATGAACGTCAATTTTACTAAATTGTATTATTAGGTTAGAAAATATGAAGTATGTATGAAAGATTATCTTGAAGAAAAAGATCTGAGGATTAAAGCTGATGAAGAAATTAAGATGATTATGTCTCAACGTGGTCCACACCATATAGGTGGAAGTCTCAATATAGAAGACGACAAAACATATATTGAAAAACTGCTTATGAACCTTTTTGATCGCCACCATCTGCTGAAAACCCACCAGCATAGCGGTGTCCTTTCAAACCATGGAAAAAAGTAAGTAGTTTACGAGAGTATTGTTGAATTTTTACCCTTGATTGAGATTGTTTTTCATTGAATTTGAGAACTGAGTTGAAATTACTCTTTTTATTTATTGCTTTGTTCGAAATTGCTTATTCGGAAAGCACATATTCAAAAAATGTCTTACACTGAATTTAAAATGTGCCGGAAATCCATCCAATTGTAACCACATCCATTGTCTTATATGAGTATTTAACGGCACATTCTCCAAATGCTCAGGCAGATCCTCTCGTAATAATGTTTGACCTGTAATGAATCTGAAGCCGGCCCTGACCGTCTGCGGAAGAATGCGATCGACGAAACCGCAACGAATAGAATGGATCAGTACCGAAACCGGTAGATGTCTCCAGAATGTTCGTCGGGACTATTTAAGATCGGATTATTGCTCAGAGAGGGAGTCTCCACTGAGTTGCAGGCTCTGAGACTGGTCGAGAATACCATCGCGGAGCTGAACCTAAATAAAAAGGTACATATACTCCTTTTAGACATATCGAAGGCCTTTGACCGTGTCTGGCACGAAGGCCTTCTACATAAG
>WOGP01009614.1:0-20857 GCA_015342065.1 Leptinotarsa undecemlineata | reverse complement strand
GCAGCAAAAGCATTGACAACAACACAACAGGGTTATGCACAAATTGAAAAAGAGATGCTAGCTATCACATTTGGCTGCCAAAGGTTTCACCAATATTATCTGGTCGTATAGTTAAATCCCTAGTAGTTAATACCCAGACAACATTAAGAACATAGATTATTTTAGGTGAACATAGGAAAATCAAGTAGAATTTACAGGTTATCACTGTAGAATTCATGGATCGAAAAATGAACTTTTTTTTATTGAAAGATCAACGGATATCTAAAAGTACTTCGGAACTTTTAGATATCCGTGATATATTTTAAAATGGTAGGAAGGTGATTATATACTTCAATACTTTCATAAATCAGAGAATGCTGAGTCAAGGCGAATTTTGGAATAAGTATGTAAAGCATATGGTTCTGTCTGTGTAACATTTTGTTCCGGGAGTCATGAGTTTTCATGAGTCAAGCATACTCTTTCCGTTATGTATGAACAGGTGACAGTTAACAATTTGTGGCTGATGAATAAAGGCTTGCAGTGATCTCTCGGCTTAGACTTTGCAAGGTATCTCAAATATCTCTTCTGAATTACAAATATTGTTTTCTGTAACTGTAAGTTACAGAAAGCTATTTCATATCGAATAGAAGATTCGATCAATGCAAAGTAAGTCATTATAGCTGAAGCGTATTCTAGTTCATTTAATATCACTCTAATAACATAACATTCACCAGATACTTTTTACTCGAATGGGATATATATGTCTATGTGAATGTCAGTGTGCTCTTTGTTTTCTATGTAGTGGTTATCTAAATCTAAATCGTCTAGTATACATTTGAAAGTAACTAATTTTGTTTTGTTTAGGTTGAAGCAAAAGGAGTTCGCGTTACACCGGTCTCGAATGTTTTGAATATACATTTTTATCATATTTGACAGCTGAATAATTTTTTTATTACTCCATATAATGGTGGTATCGTCGGCAAATGCAGTAAATCGTCCTGCTATGTTATTGGTTATTTGGTCATTTGAATATATTAAAAACAACATTGGTCCTAAAACAGACCCCTGAAGTACTCCATGTTTTATGTCGCTGAGATCAGACTGTCCACTTGATATTTTCACTACCTGAAGACGTCCTGTCAAATATGAACCAAACCAGGTCAAACCAGATCAACGCAATCGAAAACTTTCGAGAAATCCCAAAACACTGCTGCAACATCGTTGCCATCATTTATCGTAGAGTATGCATTCTCTAGAACGGAGAAAATGGCATCTGTGGTATTTTTCGAACTTTGAAAGCCGAACTGAAGGCTAGATAGCACATTGTTTATCGATAAGAAGAACATCAGTCTTTTTTCACCAATTTTTCAATATTTTTGAGAAGGTCAGTAATAAAGAAATGGGCCTGAGATTTGAAGGGTCTTCCAGATCTCCGCCCTTATATAATAGAATAACTATAGCTATCACATATAGTCAGTGGGTATACTTGAAGACTGGCTATAAATCAAATCATCTAAATGAACAATTCATTCAGGCCAGTCTCAACTCTCTATACTGTAGGGTAATGAAATGACACTTATCAGAAAGCAACTACTCGCCTGGCTGATACCACGAAGATCTTCGGAAAACTTCTGTCATAGTTCTATGAAAAACAAGTAATGGTTCTTCATCATCTAGCGTACTATTCCAGTGATATTCAAAATACTATTTGCTTTAAGAGCGACCGTTTCTGAGATATAACGATCGAAAAAGTTAGAAGAGGTGTAATCGTCATAATATGCACACGTTTCCACGCCACTTTTAAGGTAGTGTACTTAACGCTCGTTTTATTAGTAGATGGGGAGCCCAAGCGAGGATTTTGCATATTACTCTAGCGAATCAGAAAATCATATGGGGAGGAACCTTGCACATTGTAACGTACTCCTACCATAGTGCGCATCATTTTGAGAACAGGTAAGTTAAGTACATCCAGAAAAGTGTATATTTCAATAGTGTGACAATTTGAGCGTGACATAAGGAAATGGGGGAGTCACAAAGTCGTATAAAAACGACACCTCGAAATACTCGGAACGCTAATAATTTATTTTATTCTGAAGTGAGTTCTATCAGAATTACGAACATATATTCTGACGGTTTTCATGGGGCGATGTAGCTACAACCATCGATAAAGCATGATCGTACAGATGGCGTCAATTGTCTATGGCAGTCTCGTTTGGACAAGGTGTGTTCCGTTTGTATTTCGTTGTTGTTTCACAAGCATTACCAGCTCTGCATGCGCTCAGGTGATGTGATTACAACCCTGCTTCTTACAGACGGGCAAAAATGGCCTTTAGAGATTTCAATAAGATCAAACAGCATTTGCGAACTTGAGATGTGAAACTTATAATATTGAGGAATTCACCATGGAATCTCTCATCTGCCATTTGTACGGATTAAAGAAACTAGCTAATGTCAACTGTGCTAGAATGAAAATATTTAATAAAACATACAAAGTAACTGATATGTCTCAGCTCTTGGAATCTCGTGGTTTTTTATTATTTTGTGTAATTTTTTTATTTTTAAGTATATTTCATTTCATTTTGATTTAATTTCGGTTTTTTTAAAGTTAATTGTTATTTTCAGCTGTTTTTTTTTGATTTTTCTTTTAATTACTTCTTCTAGGTAATTCAAATCATTTTATATTCTAGATTTCTAGATTTCATTCATGGTGTTTTGAACAATCCTACCAACTTTGAGCTGGGTGCGAATTTTTTGTACCCTAGGATGTTTTAATTGGTCGGATAATGAAAATATTCACACAGGAAAATCCACCATTTATGAATATGAAGCGTACCTCATTTCATAATTTTTTTTTATCACTAAGCGGCCATGCCACTGATCATGACTGGCGCAGTTGCAGTTCAAACGTTTAGACGTTATAACCAAAGAAGAACATGGCAAAATCCGGAAACCAACCAAAACATCAACGCCAGCCGTGAAGCCTACATTCCTGTTTATCTCATGTTCACAAGGTTAAGGTACGTTATAAATGCAATTGCTCTGTTTTTTCTGGTATGTTGTTTTATCATGTATAAATGAGAATAAAACTTGTTCCCGGCCTAGTCTGAGAAGTACGTACTTTCCGGACCAGCAGGATAATGCTACATTCTCAAAGACAAAGCATCCCCGACGGTCGCCGAAGAAGGTAATTCGTCTCATGATATACTGAACAGAGTCAAGCCTCGAAAAATTCGGGATTATTTGACAGTGATGCGATTATCCCGCCATTTCATGGCAGAATTGGACACGATATATGCTACGTGTGGGGAATAACGTTACAGAAGGATAAAAGTAATATCAAGAGCAAAGACTGACACAATCAGCTTCGATATTAGGTATGTCAGTTGGATCTAAAACGCGATAGATTGACTCATAAACGAAATAGGTTGTAGATCGCTCTCTACTGCGAATGGAAGTTGGATACGTGAAGAGAATGAAAAATGTGCTTCTGTCAAATATGGTGGATGATTCTAGCGCAGAATGAAAAAAGAATGTAAATGAAATTAGAGGGTGATACAATATTTACTAGCTGTGAAATACTCAAACATATATTTGTTTGAAGGTGGTTGACAATGTTTCGTGGAGGATTTCATCAGTTCGGACTTCCATTGCCTTATTAGGCAATATCATATTTGATATTAATTGATTTGAAATCCCTGAAAAAATGTATAAGAATTCATCAATCAACTAAGAGAGGAATCATCAAGAACCTAGTAGACTATGCTTTCGAGCTCTGTCATACAAAGTAAGGTATGGGAAAGGAACTGAACATCATCAAAAATGACCTTAAACGAAGTGGTTACTCCAAAGTGATGGTGGAAGAGACTTTGGCTAAAACACAGCAAGAGCCTCACAAGGAGAAGAAGCCGCCACAACCAGTACTTGTACTTCCCTACATCAGAGGATTGTCGGAAAGGATAAGAAGAACTGGGTCCAAGTATAACATCAAAACCTGCTTCAGATTTGGGAACACTATCCGTAGCAGCCTCACGAAAACCAGGCAACCAAACGCGGATTGCGATTACAAGAATTGTATTTGCCGGATACTCTGCGAGTGCGGAGAATCACAAATCGCTGAAACTAAGAGGCCATTGATTGCCGCATTGCCTAGCACACGAAACACACACAGCGAAGATGAATCAGCAAATCAGGAATGGCAGAGCATGCTTGGACTCATCAACATGATATCAAGTGTTCTCAAGCTGAAATATTTCACAAGCAGGAACACTGGTTCAATAGAACACTCAAAGAAGCCGCATGTAACATATGGAAACCTATAATCAACCGGAACACGACCAATTCTCGAGAAACGGTCAGCTTCCGCTAAAACCGAAGACGCATAAAGAATGGTCGGTCGGTAGCCAGGCGGTTCTACGTGGGTGGTTTGTTCACTCACTCGATTTGACTGTCGCGTTGTTCGGTGGTTCAAACCCTAGTCTGAACGATCGATTTTCACTTGCTATCTTTCAACCCGTCTTAGGAATCACACATTAAAAGGTAAGACCTCGTTAATCCGTATCTCGCACAAGTTACTAATTCAGAGGGTTGTCGTTTGTAGTGGTGCGACAGCTGGTTACCGAAAAAACTGATTTAAACAGATTTAAATGACCTATAAATAGTGGGATATTAGAGGAGTAACTTCAGTTATCACCCGAAGACGATTGTGCATACTAGCAATCGAAACGTTGTGAAGTAACCTGTCTTGGAATCTTTCAATTTTTAATTTTCATTCTTGTTAATAATCTTTAATTTTCATTTCGTGTTATTAGATAATTTTTTTTGATTTTTTGATTGTTGCTTGTATATTATTCCATTGTAATTTCAGTTTGTTTGCTAAATATAATTGTTATTTTTCAGCTAATCTTTTTAATTTTCCATAGATTTTTTTCAGAATTTCAAATCAACTTATATCATATTAGACAAGGGAATTCCAAACTAATGAAATGCACTCAACCATATATGTGATCACTGATTCTACAGTGAATGAATCAAAATATAAAATTGAATCCACTGAGTATTTTATAATAATGATGGAAATGTTTCTAATATTTTTCTTGATGGTAAATAGTGATAAAAAAATTAACACAAAATGAGTAGCAAAGAATTTTCGAAAATAAGAGAAAATCAATTTTAAATCATCGCTAATGAAGTGTTTTTCTAATTGAATAGAAAGAGGTATTTTTTCAGGAGAAAATAATTTTTGGCAAAAAGTTTCCCAACAGCTACTTCCGAACATTGACAATTGATAACGGTCATCCTTTCAAAGCTTTATCTGTCAACGTACCGCGCGATTTACCCATTTTATGATCGCTTGTGTCCACTAGTTCAGTAAACGATCGACCACTACCCGTACCTCGACGAAACACTAGAACATCGCCGCTGTCTGTGAGAGTGTGCAGGAGAATTCAAAGCAGTCGATTTGCGAAATCGGCATTTCCAGATCACAACTCGATGAATTTATTTATTTATTAGCCAAACAAGCTACTACAGCCTAATTACGAAGATAAAAAAAAAACATGCAATCCTTAGAATACTTATGAATGTATGAAAATAGTAAAATATGTACCAGAACTGTAGAGGGTATTACTGCTCAAATAGATGAATTCAACATATATTCCAAATTTTTTTTTTTGCTTAATACTGATTTAGAAAGTGTCCAGTCAATATATATTTATATATTCAAACGATCAACTAACTTCAGTAAAGATATTAGTGGTACTTTTGTTGCGGTAGGAACATTAAACATGAGCGAAAACCGGGTGCGACAAGGGGTATGTGAAATGGTAACATACTTAGAATTCCTGGAGAATCAATTTTGTTATTCAAGAGTTTGTACATGAATATAATTGCTGATAATTTGCGTCGCTGTTCTAAAGATAATATTCTTAATTCATGGCGTGAATCGAAAGACCTTATTGAGTTATAGTTTGGCCACTTGTCATATCGCTTAAAAAATAAACACCTCGAGAATTTGTTCTGAATTTTCTCTAGTTCTTTTATATAGGTTTGATACTCCGCCAACCAAATAAATGGAAGCAAACTCCAATTTCGGTGTTACCAACGGAAAATGAAGTGATTCAATAATGTATATATTAGAGAATGAAGAAGTTTTTCTGATTACAAAACCCAACTTCCGACTACCAGATTTCATAATATCTCGTATATGATCAACAAATAAAAATTGTGTACTATACCTCAATCCAAGATCTTTGGTATCAGTTTTTCTTTCAAGAACCAAACCATCAATCATAACTGAATATAATTGGCTCCTTCATGCGAGTTATTAGATGACTGAACATTCAATGAGATTGAAGTATAATTTGTTCTACAAACTCCAATCGAATATATTATAGATATTATTTAAATTCTTTTGTAGATATGTACAGTCTCTGAATGTTTGGACTGATTTGAAGAGTTTCAAATTATCAGCAAAATGAAAACAAGAAATGAAGTTTATCTGAAATTTTTCCATTATATTTGACAATGAAAAATCGATTTCGAAGATAATTTTTCGTTAGTTCTGAAAAGTTTCTTGAAATTCCATATTCACTAAGTTTTCCATCAGAAATCAGTAAAAGCAACGTCTAGTTGAGTTTTATCATCCAAAACTTTGAAAGATTCATTACTGGATTTGAATGAATTTGTATTAATAGACTTTTGTCTCATAAATCCATGTTGTTGAGGTACTTTATATTTGTTGACGATGTATTCACTGAGTTTCTCAAAAATGATATGTTCGAATAATTTTGCTGAGACTGCTCCCATTCGAAATTCAACTGACTCAGGAACTGATGGTAAACGACCATATATAATGACATGTGTTTGCTGACTGGTCACTGAAGCAGCTCTTCAACTGACATCAATTTTCATCGAAAAATCATCTTTAGCGATGAGGCACATTTCTGGATTCATGGGTACGTGAACTAACAGAATTGTAGAATTTGGGAAGGAATTAATCCTTATAGGTTCTAAGAGCGTCCCATGCATACCGGAAAAGTCACTGTTTGGTGTGGATTTTGAGCTGACCCATTCATTGATCCATATTTTATTGGGAACGACGTTGTCCAGGTCATCACTGTCAACGGTGATTACTATAGTTCGATGACTACCAATTTGTTTCATCCTGAATTAGGTGATCCGGACACCAACAATAAATGGTTGCAACAGAATGGCGCTACGTGCCTTACGGCTCATGTTAAACTGGATATTCTGCACGAGCGATTTGAGGGCATGACCATATTATGTGAAGGTGACGTGAACTGGCAACCGATATCGTGCGATTGGAACCAGTTAGAATGTTTTCCTGTGGGGGTTTTCTCAAGTCGCAGGTGTGTGAGAATGAGCCTCAAACCATAGCGGTCCTCAAACTCAACCTAATCTATGCTATCGGTCAAATTCAGACTTATTTAAACGCTAGAGTAATGGAAAATGAGACGTTTCGGATGCGCTACACCTAAAGAAGCCGTAGTGAGCATTTGAACGAAGTTAGTTTTGCCTCTTTCCCACACACCGTTTGTTCTGGGTTAGTTTCCACCAGAGTTCTCAGTCCTCGTCCTGGATTACTGTAGATCGACAACTTCAGGGCTCTTCTTTTAGGCTAATATCTCCGAAACGGAAGTTCGCCAATTAAACTGTAACACTGCGTTCATCAACACTGTCATTGATAAATAACCGATTGATTTTTAGGGCTGTTTCGGCAGGACCTTGGTTCAGTTTGAATTCGTAGAGAAACATTAGCCGGAAATCGCCTGAAGACTTCATGCAGCAATTAGCTGGAAGAAGATAATACATGACATAATAGAATATACGTATATTTATTGGGCTATGGAGCTATGAAAACACATGACAGACGAAATTCTTTTGAAAACCTGATAGTTTCTAGTATTTACTTGATATGGAGGCTTGGATGAAAAGAAATCATTTAGAAAAGCACGTTATATTTCTTGTTGCATATTTTATTCTTTTTTCGAAATGAGAGCTCAAGGTGACTACAGTTCGGTTCAATTCAGAGTATTATCTCTCTCTCTCTCTCTATATCCCAAAATCACACAGAGAGACAACATTCAACTTCATTTCATAGGAAATACAGTCCGCGTAGATTGATACTCAACAGCTATTATACAGCCAAAGGAAACATTTCTCATGTTATTGAGTTTTTAGAAATTTCAGATAAGAATTCATTTGAAACTCCAGTCATTCGTGTTTCAGTGGTTTATGGCAATTTCAAATGATTTTTCTAATGTTCTAAATTGCGATATTTTTGCCACGTTTCAATAAAATATCTTTTCACTTCTCTTGTATAACTTTTAGAGTGCCTCAGCCAAAAAATTTGGCCAAATTACCGGTTTCAGGCATATTTTGGAGGAAACGTGAGAACGTATTTGACTAAAATTGTCCACAGAGATATTTCTGAAAGATAATATTTCTGAAATATCATAATTTTAACATTTTTTATAAAAAACTTCAACATTGTTGAGTTCAAAAAGTTTCACTAACTTTTTCAATAAGGATTTCTTGAACAATAAAGCATGATTGATTGACTTGTGTCTGACACTCAATACAGTTCACGTAATCAATATTGGAAATTTTTTAAATATATTATTACTGGCTATTTTCCTAAAGTGTTGCATTGTGCTGAGTAAATGCAAACTGTTTCTGTTATCTTTCCATGTCCTATTTTTTTACATATACGTATATTCAGTATCTACTTGAAATTGTATATTATTTTATAGTTTATAGTTTCATATGACTAAGTAGCGATAGCTAATATGTGTATTTTGTTTGTTTTTTTAATTAATTATTTCAACCAAGCTTTGTCAATCAGATATGAATTTTCAGACAAAGAATCATATTTTGACTTTGACTTTGAATTATTTTTCTCTAATTCAAGCAAATTCAGGCAATTATTTTCAATTTTCAATTGAAAAGACACCTTGTGCCTGATTCAAATTATGTTGTGCTTTGTACAGACTTGCGTTTGGATGTATATTATTCCAATTCGAATTTTTATGATATGATTATTACTGGAAATACGGCTGGAAATACCCAATACATCATCAGATAAACTCATTCGACAAAAGAACACCATCGTTTACGACTCCTCCGAAACGTCTTTCTCAAAGTTCACACGATTCATCAAACGATGTTTCCTTTTTTCCACACACTGCACATTCAATCCCACGAACATTGACGGGTGTTTTCAGATGAGTTGTTTCCTTTACTAGAATGAAATAGTCGGCAAGCTCACTGCAAAATTGATATCAAACAAAGTTGAAGGAAAAGTTGTCTGTCCAGTTCAGTAATTGAACTGTTCAGATATCTTAATCTTCATGAATAATTGCTCCACGGCTTAGTTTGTACAGTTTCTACAACAGGTCAAGGAAGTTGTATATTGTGAAAGCTCTTTATCTCCAACTCAATTTTTGGCTTCTGGAAATCTATAGAACAGCCAGAACATTGGAAAGCATTTCTGGAACTTTTTTCAAAACAACCTGGATTATTCGGCAATAGTATAGAACATTCGAGTATATTCTGGAACATTTTGGATCATTATAGAAAGATCAAGAAAGTTGTATGATATGGTAGCCCTTTATCTGGTATTCAAGAAAAAATTTCGTTTTATTTGAAAGGCATGCATTGAAACAAAAAAGTTTCAGAACAGTTCAGAACCTTCAAAAGTATCCGAAAGCATTCCATAACGATTCGAACATATTTTGAAAAATTCTGAAATGTTTAAAAATAGTGTGGAATATTTGAGAATAACCCGGGAATTCTAGATTTTGTGAAACATTTCAGAATAGTATCAAATGCTGTCGAATATTCTGGAATATTGTGTACTATTCTATGCTACTCATGAGTGGGTTATTCATTTCATCTATTCATTCCATCAATCTCCTAATGATGTGACCAATATTTTCAACATCAAATTGTGTATCAAGATATCTTTCAAAAATAGACATATGCCATCGAGGAATTTTCTTAAGACCTAGAGAAGAAAACAGTAGGTGCACACGTTCCTTGATTGGATGAAAGAACAAGGTTCATCTATGTGAATAAATTGATGAATGTAGCCTTCACTATGTGGTAGAAGTTCATTTTAGAAAACTGAACATGGAACTTTCTATTTTCTTCACTACTTTTATCAGAGTTGCAAAAAAAAACTTGGAAAGTTTAATTTCTCATTTTACATCTATGTATCTTATAGTATTGCGAAAAATTTAATCTTGACATCTTATAATCAAATCAAATCAAATCAAAATCAATTTATTCATCACTGTAAACTTCAATACAATTGCAAGAAAAAAAAGAAAACAATGTATAGAGTCTGTTGGACTTGTCAGAAAATAGGATAAGATTAAAATTATGAACATAATATATGTGTATACACACTTTAAATCATTAAACATAGGCCCAGTACATACATCTATACAAATATTATACATACTAAACATATAAATTCTACATATTTAAGAATTCTTCTGTGGAGTAAAATGCCATATTTAACAAATAGTCTGATAATAAAGATTTTATTTTTTTGAACTTTCTTATATGACCAAAAATGTCTATAACTTTATTATAGAATCTTATCTGTTGATAATGATTAGAATTTTGACCCACTGTCAGTCTAGAGAACGATTGATGAAGATGATTGCTATTCCTAGTGTTATAACCATGTATTTCATTATTTCTTACCAATTTTTTATTTGCCATATCTAATACTAACAAATATATATAAAGAGATGGTAGTGTCATAATGCCTAATTCAATAAAATAAGGCCTACACGATTCTCTGGGATGTATTCCTTTCATGCAACGTATCACCCTTTTTTGAAGAATGAAAGCATTGTTCAAGTGTGCCGATTATATTATGATAATATAATAATAATAGTAATGATAAATATGCTTTATTGTCTAAAGAGTTGATCATATTTTCTTATCAATAAGATATTGATTAAATGTTTCCATGCTGTACTTTTTTTTAATTCAGCTCAACTCCAATGATAATATAATGATAGATATGCTTTATTGTCTGTCTAAAGGGTTGATCATATTTTCTTATCAGTAAGCTAACTCCAATCTGGAATAATGTGAATCAAGAGACTGTTGTAAAGGATTATGCTTTATTTCAACAATACAATTTTTACATTGAAGAAAACCTACAAGTTATAGTGCTGAATTGGCACAGTGGTAGTTCACCGACTCACAATTGAATAGCCGTGATCCATGATAAGAATTACACAATTAATTTGTCTTTGTATATGTATTATTAAACCAAGGTATTAATGTAATGTTTGTATATTAGTATTTCCTTCCTATTCAAATAAATTAATTAATTCATTCACAATTTTCACAAATCTTTTATTTCTAGACGTGATTAGCTAACACCGTAGCTTCCTTGGTAGAGGATACCTCGATAACTTTGGTAGAGGTACCAAAGAAGCTACGGTGTTTGCGAAACACATCTAGAAATAAATGTTTGTGAAAATTGTGTTGTTATTATCATGGATAGTGTTATCAATTTTGATCAAGTAACAGGTCAGTCCATTCATAATATGAAAGGACGAGAGTTTGATCCCGACCTTAACCAGATATTTTTCTATGAAGAATTTATCTAGTTGAAGTAGAGATGACCAAGCAGTCGATGCTGTTGACACCCAAGAAAAAACCTACAAGTTATATGTGAAGTTGCAGTTAGAAATTTTTGTTTTTAGATTTTCAGCAGAAGAGGCCAAGGATTTGATACAAAGATATTTGACTGAGCATCCAGACCCAAATAACGAGAACATTGTTGGCTACAATAATAAAAAATGTTGGCCAAGAGATGCCAGGATGCGATTAATGAAGCATGATGTAAATCTGTAAGTTATTTAAACTGTTTGTTTTTGAAATCTTATCTAAATGCTTGTTTTGTATAGCGGAAGAGCAGTATTCTGGGACATTAAGAACCGTTTACCAAGGTCGGTGACCACCATTCAGTGGGAAAGCAGTTTTGTCAGCGTCTATTCCAAGGATAACCCTAATCTACTCTTCAATATGTCTGGCTTTGAATGTCGAATTTTACCAAAGGTATACGTACATTGAGAAATAATAACACCATCCCATAATAATTAATATTTTTCAGTGTCGTACACAACATGATGAATTCACTCACAGAGATGGGGTGTGGAATTTGCAACATGAAGGTAGCAAAGAAAGAACTGCTCAATGCTTTTTGAGAGTGGATGATGAATCTTTGAGTCGTTTTCATAATAGGGTTCGCCAAATCTTGATGGCATCCGGATCCACAACATTTACTAAGGTATTTGGAATTTTCCTCAGAATTACCCTTGTTGAGAGCAGAAAATAATTGTCACTTATATAAATTGAGGGAAGTTCTTGATCACTACTTTGTTTATGTTTGTTTTGGTAACTATTTAGTTTTTATGACATTCTTATTGACTTCGGATATACTACACTAGTTTGAGAGATTACAATAAAGCTTGTAATATGTTATTTCATGAAAATGAATCACAATAGTTAAATAATATTCATTCAAATGTAAAACTAGTATAACTTGGGAGAGGGTGTCTTACTAAGAAGTTGGTATTTGAACTTGGATCATTTTCAAACCACAATTGTGTTCTTTCAGATTGTCAACAAGTGGAACACAGCCTTGATTGGTTTGATGACTTACTTCAGGGAAGCTGTTGTCAACACCCAAGAACTTCTTGATCTCCTTGTCAAATGTGAGAACAAAATCCAAACTCGTATCAAGATTGGTCTGAACTCCAAGATGCCTAGCAGATTTCCTCCCGTAGTCTTCTATACCCCAAAAGAACTGGGAGGGCTTGGTATGCTATCAATGGGTCATGTTCTCATCCCCCAATCTGACCTCAGGTGGTCAAAACAGACTGATGTGGGTATCACTCATTTCCGATCTGGTATAAGCCACGACGAGGACCAGCTTATTCCGAATTTGTACCGTTACATCCAGCCCTGGGAATCTGAGTTTATTGACTCACAGAGAGTTTGGGCTGAATATGCTCTGAAACGACAGGAGGCTAATGCGCAAAATAATAGGCTTACACTTGAGGATTTGGAAGATTCCTGGGATAGAGGAATACCAAGAATAAACACTCTGTTCCAGAGGGACAGGCACACTTTGGCTTATGATAAGGGTTGGAGAATTAGGACAGAGTTCAAACAGTATCAAGTATGTTGATTTATTCTTTCATTCAATAATACAATTTTGTTTTTCAATCATTCTTTACATTCAAATATTTTTTTTGTTATTTTTAGGTACTGAAACAAAATCCTTTCTGGTGGACTCATCAAAGACACGATGGTAAATTATGGAATCTAAACAATTACAGAACAGATATGATTCAAGCCCTTGGGGGTGTAGAGGGCATATTAGAACATACGTTGTTCAAAGGAACATATTTTCCTACCTGGGAAGGTCTTTTCTGGTATGTTGATCTAGTTATTATTATGTGAATAGATAATATATTGTGGTGTTCGCCGAGAAAAGGTACATGGTGTGTCAAAAATGAGTTTAGACTCAACAAACGTACGTAGTGAGTCATTTAAAAAATACACTACAATTTACATCAGGAAATATTTTTTTTTCATTAGTTTCAATTACTTTACATCGACAAGCGGTTTCAGAATATGAATTCAAAATCAAAATAATTTTTTGATGCATGTTCCAAAAAGTAATGTATTCTTCAAAAAACATTGATTAAGCTTTCCTTAATGGCAAAAACCCTGAAAAAATTTATGATAAAAAATGATAAGCTTTTCTTAAGACTAACAAATTTTCGAAAAACAATAAATTAGTCAAACACATTGAATTTCCCTCGAGAATAACAAAATTATCTCAAACTAAAGTCACAAATATTTAATTGTTTGCTTTCAAGGTTGTTTTTTTTTTCCAGTTTGGGTTTTCTTTATTCTTTCGCTTTGGCTGTACTACAGATGTGGCAGATGTGCTGACTCTTGCATTTTTTTTTTCGTTTAAGCCTTGACGTTGAATGTTGTCAAAGAGGTACCATTGCCGGTGTAATGATAGTCCCTCAGATAAAATGATTGACGGCAAATTCTTCAGATTGTTTTTTTGTAAACACAGATTAAAAATTTCGGGTTCCAAATCAATGAATTGTTCTTCTGAAAATTGGCCTCCTATGACGTCATTAACAGCATTGACCTTGACTGACATCACACGGCTTTTAGCTATGTTCAAGGTCATATTGCCTCGAACATGGAAAGTTGGCCTTGAGTTTTAACCTTGAAGGACGTCTGAGGTTTGATCTTGAAGGGCGCCCTTCCATTATGTACTTGAAACATGACCTTGCACGTAGAATTTGACTTTGAACCTGGACTTTGACCTTGAGATTATCACGAAGATCTACCTACTAATGAGCGATCCTTTCTGTTAGCTAATCAAGTTGGACGGTACCTTACGAGATAACACCTTCTACCTCTACACGCCTGCACTATGTGAAGTTGCGAGGACTACTGTTTGATCGTATCGCCTTCTGTTAGCGCATCGAGTTAGTATTGGTGGTTGGTTGCCTGTGACGTCGAGAGGCTGTAGTGGGATGCCTCCTCTCGAGGCAGAAAGTGCATAGTGCACATGTTTACACTGTGTAAAGTACCTACGACTACAGCCTGCTCGTATTGCCTTCTGTCAAGGCATATCCCACATAATAGTAATACACTGCAAAACTTCAAATGGGTTTTTTTTGAAAGCTTGTTTTCATACACTATGTACCTTTTTCTTGTGAACGCATCATATTAGCTTCTTTAGGTTGTTTTTACAACCTAAAAAGGTGAAACAATAGTCATTATTGAAATTAACATAGAAAATTATATTTTTGAGTATTTTTCAGAAATATATTTTTATTCATTTATTTTCAATGGATGATACCAGAATTTGCACAAGATATCTTGATTTTTCCCGTTCTTAAAAGTACTTGAATTCAATAAAGCATCAGAACAGATCATTCTTTGCAAGTATGCATCAGAATGTAATTCATCATTAGATTTAGAAATTCAGTTTTAATAATAAAGACATTTTCACTGGAATTGCCCCAATACTATGGTTTTTATATCTTTGTTTTTCATATTTTGAATTTTGATATTCAGCAACTGCTTTTATCATATAAAGTAACAATCATGATCCTACAATATATCCTATGTTGACAAAAAGGACAAAATGCTTCATTAATGCTCAGAAATTAGGTCCGTAATAGTAATAGAAACAATTAATAGCGTTTTAAAATGTCATACAAAATTGACTATGTTTTCTGTTTTGGACATTGTACAATATATTTTCAATATGTTTCCATCTGCTGTGAAACAAAATTTTGATACATGTTCCAAAAGTGATTATTTCTTAACCATTATTGTGGACAGATATTACCTGAAAAATAGTTCATATTTGGTATCTTCTGAAACAGTTTTTTCAAATGATGTTTGTTACATTTGAGACTGATTTTATTATTCTAATTTTTTTTTTTCAGGGAAAAGGCATCAGGGTTCGAAGAGTCAATGAAATACAAAAAATTAACAAATGCTCAAAGATCTGGTTTGAATCAAATCCCCAACCGTCGATTCACCTTGTGGTGGTCTCCTACCATAAACAGAGCAAATGTATATGTTGGTTTCCAGGTGCAGCTTGACTTGACGGGTATTTTCATGCATGGTAAAATTCCTACATTGAAAATATCATTGATTCAAATCTTCAGGGCTCACTTGTGGCAAAAAGTTCACGAATCAATAGTAATGGATTTGTGTCAGGTTGGTGTTACGGCATCCGAAGGATGAAACTCGTCCTTTATGCCGCACTAGTGTTGAAAATGCAATATGATTGAATTTTTTGTCATCATTTCAGGTATTCGATCAAGAGTTAGATGCTTTGGAGATAGAAACTGTACAAAAGGAAACCATTCATCCCAGGAAATCTTACAAAATGAACTCGTCTTGTGCTGATGTTCTTTTGTTCTCTGCTTATAAATGGAATGTTTCCAGGCCATCGTTGTTGGCAGATACAAAGTGAGCAACTATGACTATTAAATGAATTAATGAAACAACTCATGTAAATTTAATTTTCACAGAGACACTATGGATAATACCACTACTCAAAAATATTGGATAGATGTGCAACTTAGATGGGGTGATTATGATTCTCATGATGTTGAACGATATGCAAGGGCAAAGTTTTTGGATTACACCACAGATAATATGTCTATATATCCTTCACCGACTGGAGTACTCATTGCTATCGATTTAGCATATAATCTTCATAGGTGAGAAAATAAATGCTATTTTAATAATATTCTTTGAATAATTAATATTATTCAATGTGAATATTAGATAATATTTTTAATATATTCACTGAAATGTTTGGAAATTCCAAATATTTAAGATAGTTTCATTACAAAATTACTTGTACAAAAAAAATAAATACATAAAATAAAAGTGTAACGGATTGCTGTCAGTAGGTGAAAGATATTTGAGAAAAACTTTTATTATGAGTCTTTATTAATTCAACAAAACCCAAAAGAATGTTTTATCATACTGTTTTTTAAATACATCCTTTCACAATCTGAAAAATGAAAAAGCTAAATCAGTAGAGAATCTACTGAAGTGTAATACTGAATACTGTAATACTGAAAAGTCACTGCGTAATATAAACAACTGAAGGATACAATTAGTCGGTAACCTGTCGTACTCATCAATTTTGCCTACAAATTGAAAAATATGAAAAAAGTTTATATTTAGCTTTCTTCAGTGGTCAACGTTTCGGAAAACAATTTTTTTTTAATGTTGTGAATAGCTGTATTTCTTCCAACATGCGCCATAAGAATGAAATGTCCAGATATCATTTTGATAGTCTACATGAATACATATACAGAATGGTTTTTTGAGAATCCAGTTGAGGTTAATATTTCAGTTTTGAACCTCTTGCCTTGGCACATCAATTTCAAAGGCACTTGTTACCTGCTAAAAGAATATATTCGGATTCTTCGAGTTTTAAATTTTTTTTTCATGAGTTTCTTCAATGATAATTTTTGTTTCTCTCCATTCTACAGCATAATCATCAGTTGATATGCTCCGCTATCCCCGATCCTGCCATCTATCTTTTCCTTAAACATTCACGATGTTCATTTTTTCTCACATCTGGGGGCTTGAGTTTTCAACTATATAATTTTTTCCACAGGAACAAAATATACTGTAAATACTCTCTTTCGTTTTCAACTTTATTTTAGAGTTCAGTTTGTGTCGAAAGAGATATCAACGTGTTGGTAGTTCCAAAACAATGATTTTTAGAATTTTTGTCTGTAAGTTTGTGCCATAATTTCGAAAACACCTTAACTGACTTGGGTACGGTTTTCAGTAAGGTTTTAGTGTTTGATTCATTTCAATTAGTTTATAAATAAAAAAGTTATGCCAAAGTGAAGTATCACTTCAAACATTTGTTAAAAAAAAAGTCTATAAAAAAATACGGTTTGATTGATTTGCCTGAAACTTTGGTTGGCTATTTTTATAGTTTATAAAATGATTTCTTATAAATCACAAACAGGCCTGAGAACTTTTTGCTACTGGAAATACTCAAAAACAAGACAACGCAAAAGAAGTTGCAGAGAACAGTTAGTTCTAATTAATGTTGAAAATGTTCATACTCTTATACTTAAGATTGACATTTTTTATAATGCTCAATTCCAAGAGTTGTTTTTTATGAGTTGTCAGGTGAGTTTTCTCAAATTTTGATAATAGTCATTTGGTTCATAAATGCATTTTTGCAACTTTTTAAAGTGTCAGAATAATCATTTCTTTCAGAGTATTGTGGCATACAAGAGAAACAGAAGTATTTTGTTGTATTGAGAGCGAGAATAATCAATCCCAATAGCCAAACTAATTATTTTGTAAAAATGAAACATATTACATGCTAACTGTAATATTTGTTATTTCCAAGTATCAGTAACTGGTTATAACTGAGAACATACCTTTTTTTAATAAAATATAACAATTGATTGTTTGTCAGTTTGTTCTATTTCTTGTTCTGTTCTGTCCATTAATTTTTCATTTCTTCTTTAACTTGTTTGTTGAACTTTCTCAACGTTTTTTCAACTCCGCTTATTGTTCCCTGAATGTCAACACCTCATTCATAACATCTGTGGCTTCGTATCCAACCTCATATATGTTACTTTGTTCTTTTTTTTGTGGAAGATTTCTTGGACCACGCACATTTTCCTCAAAAGTTGATCTGACAGCTCCGCTGCGTCCTGGACTATCTAACACTCTACAAAGTTGTTTTTCCGTTAACTAGTGGCGATTCGCAATGAAAGTCGATTGTCAGGCTTAACCACCAATTTGTATAGTATTGAATGAGTAATACGAACCACTTTCACTGTCTTCTGTCCCTCTCATTCTTGTTTCGAAATCTCTTGGTCTATTTTCTTCAAGTTCTTCCAGGTATTCTTTCTTTTTGATTTGAATCCCTTTTTGAATCTTAATTTAGTCTTGTTAATTCTTAATAGATGTGATATCTTGTACTTCAGTTCCCTTATGAAATGTAGATAGTTTTTCAATGTGTTTTTCAAATCGCAATGAATTTATATAATTCTTCATTTTTGATTTTATCTTATTTTTATTTATTTTTTGTATTTTTTCATCATTTATCTTTATATTTCATTTTTTTGTTTCTTTTATTTTTATTGTTTGTATATAATTAACTCATCGTTTAACCCATTTGTCAATTCATTTTGATTTTAGATCATAATATTTTGTTTTTTCTAAAACTAAGCGTTCTTACAAATTTTATTTTTCTAATATAATCACTTTTTTACATTATTTCACTTTCGACTAACTCACTTTGATTCGGTTATTTTTATTATAATTTGAATATTTCATTCGTTTCAACTTTATTTTTTTCTTCTATAAATTTTAAATCGGTTAACACTGTTTTAGACAATGGTAAAAATGAAGGCAATTACAAATAACATTAAGGCCAAAAACACAAAACTGATTGAACAAATCAAAACTACAAGCTGGTTTGAATTTTTCCTCTTGATTGAATTAGCACATTTCAATGAGAAAATATTTGACCTGCTCATTTGAAGTTAATGGTGTATTAGGTTAAATTTGGTTGTCTTGTGGATAGATATTATTAAGCGCTAACCTTGATATGTGTCAGGGTCATAAGAAGACCTATTAGTCAAGAAAATTGTCAGGTTTTTTCAATAACACTATATAATTGGTTTTTAAATGTATGCATAATGTTTTCAATTTATCTCTTCCAGTATAAAGTTTTTATGTCAGTTCTTAGATATTTTACCTACCAACTGACAATTCCAATACATGTGCGCCTTATCAAAAAATGGAAATAAATATTGATTGACTGAAAATAAAGCAATAGCAAGTTGTTGAGTTGATATTCTCTTCTTACAGCGCCTATGGTAACTGGTTCCCTGGATGCAAACCATTAATTCAACAAGCCATGGCCAAGATCATGAAAGCCAATCCTGCGTTATATGTTTTAAGAGAACGTATTCGAAAAGCTTTACAGCTGTACTCTAGTGAGCCAACAGAACCATATCTGTCCAGTCAAAACTATGGAGAACTGTTCTCCAATCAAATTATTTGGTTTGTGGACGACACCAACGTATACAGGGTCACAATTCATAAAACATTTGAAGGAAATTTAACAACGAAACCCATTAACGGAGCCATATTTATTTTCAATCCTAGGACAGGGCAGCTGTTTTTGAAAATCATCCATACTTCTGTTTGGGCGGGGCAGAAACGTTTGGGACAGGTAATAGATTAATGATTCTTTAGTTGAATGTTGGATGACATCCTAAATATTAAATTTCGTTTTAGTTAGCCAAGTGGAAGACTGCAGAAGAAGTTGCTGCTCTTATTCGTTCCTTGCCTGTTGAAGAACAACCCAAACAAATTATAGTAACTAGAAAGGGTATGTTGGATCCCTTAGAAGTGCACTTGCTGGATTTCCCCAACATTGTCATCAAAGGATCAGAACTTCAGCTGCCTTTCCAGGCTTGCCTGAAAATCGAGAAGTTTGGTGATCTCATTCTAAAAGCTACAGAGCCACAGATGGTTCTGTTCAACTTGTATGATGATTGGTTGAAGTCGATTTCATCATATACGGTAACTTTCAAATATTATTTCTATTTTTTCATTGACAATGGGCCTATTGGACCTTTGTGATAGTCGTATCTAATCAAATAGAGTGAAGCTTTTGTCATGTATTTCAGGCCTTCTCCAGATTGATTCTCATACTGAGAGCATTGCATGTCAATACAGAAAGAACCAAAGTTATATTGAAACCAGATAAGACCACCATAACAGAGCCACATCATATTTGGCCTACATTATCAGACGATGAATGGATCAAAGTGGAGGTACAACTCAAAGATCTCATACTTGCTGACTATGGAAAGAAAAATAAGTGAGTTCATTTTTCTTGATTTTTGAAGCCTCACCTTTCCTGTTTTTCTATAATGATTTTTTTTTATTTTTATGTTTTTTCTCACTTTCATATATTTCTGATTTGATTTTTTTTCAACTTCTTTTGTTATTTCTCACGAAATAACAATAAAAGAAAATAATAAATCAGTACATGGCAAAATACCAAGTAAAATAAAATGATGACTTACAGAAAAGTTTACACCTCTGTCAGCCTATATTTTGAAAATATTTAACCTATCAGTGGTTGCGCTGGTCTCACAGACCGATTTATCTGGTTGAAGCTGGGATGATTCTGCAACCGTGTTAGGAATCACACGTTAAAAGGTAAGACCTCGTTAGTCCTTAGCTCGCACAAGTTTCTCAA
>WOGP01009613.1:0-10658 GCA_015342065.1 Leptinotarsa undecemlineata | reverse complement strand
AGAGGATTGATAGATACGACTATACAGAATTGCTTCTAGAAGCTTGGAAAAGTTGTTTAGGATTGAAATAGGTTTATAATCTTTGATATCATTTCGATCTTGAGTTTTATGTATTGGATAGACCTTGGCAGTTTTCCAAAGTTCAGGAAAAACTGACGTTCTCAAAATAAGATCAAAAAGAATTTGTAGGGGATAAACTAGTACTCTCAGACAGTCTTTCAATAGAAATGATGGAATTTTGTCTGGACCTGAGGTCATCTTATTTTTTAATTTTCTTCCGGCTTCTAATATTTCTAACTCCGTTATTGGTTTCACACTAACATCTATTGAGCTATCAGGTTCGAAGTTGAAAACAACGTTTTCTTCATTAGCCTCAGGTGATAGATCGGCATTTTGAAAAAATCTACTGAAGGCATTCACAATTGATTGTGTGTTGTTATAGGATTCACCCTCATGAATTATCTGGCCTGGAATTCTTGTACTATTATTTTTATTATGAACAAATGTCCAGAAGTTATTTGGATTAACTATGAATTTGTTTTCGATACTGTTTATATACGATGCATATACTTCTTCGACTTTCTGTTCAATATTTTCTCTAGTTCTACAGAAGTCTTGGTAATAACTCATATTTTTTGTTGCTTTGTACTTTCTATGTGATTTAGCTTTTTCTTTAAAAAGATTTATTATGTTACTCATATATCAAACTGGATAAATATGTTCAAAATTCTTTGTGGGTGAAACATGAGCATTTAGAATTTCATAAAACTTATTGTAGAAACTATTTACACCAGTGTTCACCTCAGATGAGTATTTTAAAAAGTTAAGCAAGAAAGATGAGCAAGTGCAGCCAACCTGCCCGTGGTATATAGTGATCGATAGAGAATTTTGTACTTCGTGGTGCTGCTCGTATATTCCAAATTTTTATTTTTTCTTCTATTTTCAGCTCATTACTATATAGGTATATGTATAAATATAATGTCGTTTTTGATGCTTCAAACTAGGGATGGCCAAATTCTTTTCTCCAAAGGACTACTTCAATACTTTCACTAAAAGTGTGGGCCGCACAAAAAATTTAAGGCAAATTGAGGCTATAAAAATATATAAACAAATACTATGGTACACTCTTCAATTTTAATATAGCCTTTTATGAAAAAGTTGAGCAGAACAAAATCAAAATGACATATAAGTTATATTGAATAGGTACTCAGTTCTAGGTGAAATGGACATAGTATTACGTCAAACATTCTTGAAAGTCTTGAATTGAGTATGAATTTCTTTGAAGTTCTCTACAATTCCACTGAAAAAACTCATTAATGAGAACACTGAGGGCAGGCACAATCGTTCACCAGTTCATGATAATCAATTTGTATTGAGGTGGTGGCCACCTTTAGCAGATCTTCGAAGTGGTTGTCTGTAAGTCTGTTTCGGTGAGTTGACTTTATATGAATTTCATTGTGAATAAAATGCTCTCACAAATATATGTGCTTCCAAACATTGAAACAATGTTTCTACTGAAGTCACGTAGTTTGGGATACTTTTCCTTAGGCAACCCACTCCAGAATTCAACACCAGTTTCCGATCTTTTCTGGAAAAGTGGGTCACTTTGCGAATCACAGAGCTCCAACTGTATATCGTCATCTTGCTGAGGAATGTCACATGTCATGGGATTGTTAAATAAGACGAGATGTGGTCGCAGTTCCAAAATCCAAAAACCGTTCATTGAATGAATCCAAAAGCATATTCAACTTTCCTGGTTGAAACATTGAAAATAAGGTCGTAATACTATTATACAATTTGTATTTGCATATAATATTGTATTTTTATGTTTCTGGTAAAAATATCTAATACTTTTCAAAGCCGTTAGAGGCCGCAAAGAACAAGGCCGTGGGGCGTCAGTTGGCCATCTCTGCTTTGAAACAAACGTTTTGAAACAACCTCATGAAATTCTGGATGTAATCTAGCATATAATATTAGAACAAAATGTGTCAATGACGATTTTGGATATTTTATCAGTTCATTCAATTTCAGGTCCAGGCTATTGGGGTCTCATGAACCCTCAGTGGAATATGTGTTCAAAGGGTCGTAGACAATCTCCAATCAATGTGGAACCTGATAAGTTGCTTTTTGATCCTTACCTCAGGCATATTCACCTAGATAAACACAAAGTGAGTACTTTTTTCGAAAAATTCTACAATTTTACATATTTGTTATTGAAAAAACAACTTTTGTTTGCTGTGATGGAGAATTTTCCCAATGTTGACATGGCAGTCGAACAGTGGAGGAAAAGACGGTGATGTATCTTCTCACGAAGGCAGCATCTATTGGGTCCATTGCAAAATCATTTCTTGAATATAAAGGATAGATCATAACCTCCAAAGTGAGCCTTGGTGAAGTCAAGCGTCAACATGGTCCAGCGAACGAAATACGTCCTTTGTCTTATACTACAAGACATCTGGATGAAACTATTGTTCAAAAACAACGGTTCTCGAGAGATAAACCTGTGAAAGTGAAGCCAATGACATCTACTCCCACGAAAGTGACATCTATGGAATCGACAAAGTGAATCAGTCATCGAATATCGAAGAATATTTCTCACCTCTGGTGAGACCTTGGCAGGTCGAAATGGCGCTGTCTGATGCCACATTGTGAATACTTTGTGTCTTCTGCTCTTTTTAGACTTTTCTCTGGAACTGGCCTTTCACTGACATTTCAGACATCTTCGCCTCACAACAGAAATGTCTTGGTCAGGTCAAAGAGCTGTATTGTCTACATCAAATAAATTGGAATAGATCCACCATCGTTAGATGGTGGTGTTGAAATTGTCACTCTGTTTAAACTGGAGCCGTGAGTGAGAGTATTGATTTTTCTTAAGGAGAAAACACAAGCCCTACAGGAACATCCCCAAGGCGCACTAAGAGCGGTGCCTGTGTCAAAATAGCGATTTGAATCGCTAGAGATTGAATTCTTTTAGAAGAACGTTATGAGGAAGTTCATTCCACATATACGCAGTTCTCCAAATAGAAAAATTATTGAACAGTGAAGTTCGAAGTGAACTGAATTGAACCTCAAAACGATGAGCAGCGACAGTCCGTTGCGTATATCTAATACGTAACGCTCTTGGTGTTATCAAATGTGTCAAGTCACTTGAACACCTCCCGTGAAAGTATCTATAAAAAAAGACGAATCTCCAACCTTTCTTCGATGTTCCAGACTATCAAAGTTGCAAGTGATGTTCATGTCTCCAATTAGATGAATGTATCTTTTCTGGATGGAATCCAACAGCTTCAGGTTATGCTCAGGGGCGGAGAACGATACTTCAAAGAAGGCCTGATCTGACTGAGCTTCTTGAAGCATCAAAAGTTGGTGAGATATGTACAGTTTCCTGGTTCGAAACAGTGTTCCAAGCTTTTGAGAAGCAGCCTTGGCATTCCCAGTGTTTGTGGTGTCTATTTTATCCCCCAACAAACATAACCCTCATTTTAACCTCCAAAATCACCATATCAGGTTCTGAGATATTTACCTTCTTGAAGTAAAGCGATGCCTGGGTTTTTGCGGCATTGAATTCGATCTGGCTAACACCAACATTGATATTGAAATTATTCAAGAAATATCCATCGACGGCCACTTGCAGAGAAAATTCTTTCAGGAAGCTGAAGAGCTATACACAAAATTATCCCACAAGCCATACCATCAACGTTTGGCCAGCAAACTCTTATGCTACTCACTGTCAAAGGCCTTAGGAATATCAAGCGCAACAGCTGTTGACTCTCCATGTTTCTCGATAGCGTTATTCCAAATATGGGTGACATACGATAGAAGGTTGCCTGTTGATCTTTGTTTCCGAAAGCCATATTGATGATCGCTCAAGATGTTCAAGCCTGCAAAATATCCGAGAATAAGGTGGTTACGGTCACAGAAATATCTGGTGAAGACCAGGAAAAATATATTCTTAACAGTTGGAGATTCTCCCAACGACGTGTCCACCTTCCTGGAAAGGATAGGATGGACGATGACCTAGGAGGACAACTCCTCGGGAGGATGTACAATGGTGTTGTGGGCCTTCACTCACCCTCCCTACTCTACAGATACAGAAGGTGGCTACGGCTTTCTCAATGATTCTCATTGACTGATAGCAAAGCGACGGATCTGTAGTAATTAAAAAAAAAGTCTTGCCCTGTTTGGGGATAGACCTGAACGCGAGCAATCTTCCAACAAGAATGAAAAACCCCTTACTTGTAAGACAGGTTAAAAAGCCTGCAAAATACTGGTGGGAGTTCATTGGCATACTTTTCAAGTACGATGTCGCACACTTCATCAGGACCAGACGCTTTGATGATATTGAGCTGTTCGAAAATTCGCTTGACCAGACGTTGCCGGAAAGTATTGAAAATTAAGAAAAGTAAGATCATGTAATTGATTAGATTGGAATTAGTATTCTATAATGTCATCTACAATTCAATTCGAACACAAACCCAATAGCAGCCAATGGTGCGCCCATTTGACGTACTGAAACCCCTAATTATTTACCACCTGAAGCCTTGAATCGTTTCGAACGCCAGCAAACATTGAATATTTGATATATGAGGAATGATGATGGCAGCGCCGAAAGGAACTCGCCAAACCCCATGCCATCTATCATTCAATCAGAGTGCAAGCGGTTTGCGGCGGACCACTAATGACCCCAGCCATTATACACAGGCTACACTGGAAATTCCTCCGGCATTTCAAACACTGTTATTCAAAAGTTCGGTAAAAAATTCAATTATCTTAAAAACAGCTAATGTTACCGTTAAATCCTTGGACGGGATTCTGGCGGAGCTATTTTACAAGCAGATTGAGTTCATTAAGAGTTGTTCTTTCAGCGGATTCTCGTTCCGGTTTTTGTTTATACTGGCTTTGCTGCAGATCCGATTTTTTTGATGATGTGATTTTTTTTCGACAAAGTCGGTGTACTGTTTAGTGAGGGGAGATCTGCCATGAATGTGAATGAGGTTGATGAATATGATTTATATGAGAATAATTAGCGAAGTTAGTGAGAACATATTCCGAAGTTTTCTATCCATGCGCTGTTGAATATTCAAAATTAATTTTAATAATGCAACAAAAAAGCTGTCTGAATGTTTCCAACTGATTTATGTGTATATAGGTGTCCTGAAGACTACAAAATACTCAGATCAGAACGTCAGGTTATTTCGTAAAACGCAAAATTGTATTATAAAAAAGGGCTTTTTGAAGTCAAGAATGAATAGGTACAATTTACCTATTTTTTGCATTTTGTTCTGTCGAATAGCAGAGAGCAAGCAAATCACTAGACCAAAATGTGTTGGCCTCTGAGGGGGCTCAACGTTGGCGAATAGAACATTCTGCATGAAAGTTTGGTGCCTTCTCATAAAGTTCTCCCACTACCGCTTCACATCAAGCTGGAATGAAGCAATTGGAGGAGTTACTTCTAAGAGATGGAAATTGCTTCAATTGCCTCACATCATCAAAATATCCAGAGGCAAAATTAAAAGAAAGTGTTTTCGTTGGACCAGATATTAAACTTATAACTGATCCACAATTCATCACAACCATGACGGATTCTCTAAGAGTAAGGTGGAATGCCGTCAAAGAGGCCATAGAGTAATTTCCAAGCGATAAAAAAGACCCTAACTACAAACAAATCCTCAAAAAAAATTTAAAATCTTTTCAGGCTTCCAAAGTACGTTCTCTTCATTTCAACTCGACTACTTTCCAGAAAATTTAGGAGATGTGAGTAAACAGAAAGACGAATGATTTCGCCAGGATATTGAGGAGATGGGAGGAAGGTATCAGAACAGATCAAGTCTCAATGGGAGCAAAATACTGTCGGACCTTCCAGATGTTTTCTATGAACGAAAATGTACCAAAAGGAATCTCACTAGGAAAAATGAATGTATTTAGTGCTCACTGCTGGATGCATGTCGAATGAAAACCTACAAAGACCCTAACTACAAACAATTCCTCAAAAGAATGCTAAAAGCATTTCAAGCTTTAAGAGTACGTTTTCTCCACTTCCACCTCGACTACTTTCTAGAAAATTTAGGAGATGTGAGTGAAGAGGAAAGTGAATTATTCCACCAGGATATTGAGGAGACGGGAGGAAGCTACCAAGACAGATAAGTCTCAATGATGGCAAAATAGTGTCGGACCTTCCAGATGTTTTCTATAAATGAAAATGTACCAAAAGGAGTGTCATTAGGAAAAATTAATGTGTTTAGTGCTCACTGCTAGATGCGTGTCGAATGAAAACCTACAAAGACCCTAACTGCAAACAATTCCTCAAAAGAATGCTAAAAGCATTTCAAGCTTTAAGAGTGCGTTTTCTCCACTTCCACCTCGACTACTTTCTACAAAATCTAGGAGATGTGGGTGAAGAGGAAGGAGAATTATTCCACCAGGATATTGAGAAGACGGGAGAAAGCTACCAAGACAGATGAAGTCTCAATAATGGCAAAATAGTGTCGGAACTTCCAGATGTTTTCTATAAATGAAAATGTACCAAAAGGAGTCTCATTAGGAAAAATTAATGTGTTTAGTGCTCACTGCTGGATGCATGTCAAATGAAAACCTACAAAGACCCTAACTACAAACAATTCCTCAAAAGAATGCTAAAAGCATTTCAAGCTTTAAGAGTACGTTTTCTCCATTTCCACCTCGACTACTTTCTAGAAAATTTAGGAGATGTAGGTGAAGAGGAAGGTGAATTATTCCACCAGGATATTGAGGAGACGGAAGGAAGCTACCAAGATAGATGAAGTCTCAATGATGGCAAAATAGTGTCGGACCTTCCAGATGTTTGTTAAAAATGAAAATGTACCAAAAGGAGTAGCACTGACTGAAAAACAAATGTGATTAATGCTCACTGCTAAATACATTTCATATGAAAAATAAGTTTTGGTACGCAATGGGCTCATTCAGGCTAATTTAGTTTTTAATTGAAAATTATACAGGGCTCTGCCTCTTTCGCTCTCTTTATCCTTTTGGCCTCGGCGCCGCAAATGCGCTTACGCCTTGATCTCTGTATTACATCACGAGGTGATCTGCTATGTCCAGTTTCATTCCAAGTGGTAGATTGGGGTAGATATTTCTATTCATTTCCAGCCACCATCTTTGATTGTGGTGAGCACTTCTGTCCAGCCTGGGGATTGGTTTTTGTTTTTGTTGTTTCTGTTTTTGAGTTTGTTTCATTCATGTCTGTTCCTACGAGTAGCAAGGGAAAAGTTGGTCACCTCTGGTAGAGCCCCGCATTACCAGAGGTAGGCTGGATACAGTGAGGTTTCGTCCAGATCCACAAGGAGATCGTTCGTAACCGTGTTTTACCCTGTGACCATTCAACTGTCGGCACGATTCCTTACACCTTAGTATGGGTAGGCTGGTCCACGGTGGCATGTTTATCAAAGGTTTTTGGAGATCCACTGACCAGGAATCTGGCGACATCATCCGTAAGGCTACATTGGCTTCCCAGACAGGGCCTCCAGTCCCCTGACCGTTTCCCTATCTACCACCTGGGGATGCGCTCGATAGATAACCCAACATAGTATTGAAATTAGCCTGGAGCCTTATAACGAGAGAAGCCCAATGAATTTGACTACAGTATCATTCACCAAGAGGATAAAGACAAGAGAAATTGTAACAAAAAAGAGTAATTGTAATTAAACTACAGGACAACTGAATGCATATTTTGAATGGCTGAAGATGAAACTATATCATAGGCTGGCCTGGAACCAATATCTAAAAAGAATTGAAAGTAAGTCAGAGTGAAGTCTTTTGATGTGCTGCCTCTGCGCAGTGGTGAATAAACCTTTTGTTTGTTCAAGTTCAAGAATATAAATCACATCAATATCAGAATTGGAAGTATTCTTCCTCCACATCTCCTAATACTGAAGGCAGCAAGATTGGGCTTTAAGCTGGAAAAGTCAATGAGTAACAATTTTTGGTATTGATATCAGGAAGGAGGAGTACATTTTCTGTTGTCTTGAATCACAAGCCCCAGGATAGTTTTTTCTCAGAAACATTGTGAGTTTTTCTACTGCTTTACTGGGAGTTTAGAGGGTATAATGTGCAAGAGCCAGTTTTTTGGCACATTTGAAGGAAACGTTGTTATGGGTCTGGAACTGCAGCCTAACGTTTCGCTAACACGAGTGGCTGGCTTCTTTAGAGGTTTATTCATCTTGATGGTTCACCGATGACTGATGATTTCTAGGTTGTATTTATGTTGACTCAGGTTGTCCGCCTTTCTTGTTGATGCGTTGCTACTGGCCAAAGTGTTATTACCTGATAATGACGTAACATTGCATTGAACTCTTGTTGGATACACTTTATTACTATCGATGTGTAGTTGGGGTGCTGGTATTCTTATACATATCAAATCTTGAAACCTCCTCAAGTATTCAGAAGCATCTAAGAAGGGTTACTTTGCGTTGTTTTCAATTTCAATCCTCTATCTAGGAACCTCATACCTTTAATCAACATCCTTTATCAACAACGTGACTAACATGACGAACAACTTACCAACTAGGTTGGTGAGTTGTTCGTCATGGAGTGGGTTGAAAATACGATGTGTGTATTTTAATTTTCAACTTTTTTTAAACGTTTTCAAATATCTCATGAAAATTATTTTCTGTTTTCAGGTGAGCGGTATGTTACACAATACAGGACAATCATTGGTGTTTCGTGTAGACAAAGACACGAAACAGCACGTCAACATATCGGGAGGCCCATTAGCCTATCGATATCAATTCGAGGAAATATACATCCACTACGGAATGGAGAATCAGCTGGGATCTGAACACTATATCCACGGATATTCTTTCCCATCCGAGGTAAATATTTCCAATATATTTTACAGCAGTTTCGCATGAGGACATCAATCTCATTCAGTTTCTAGTTCTTATCTGAAGAATCCTGTATTATTCATGGCGGAAAATGTTTCCCACGAGAAGGTGCATACGAAGGGTTATGGTTACGAGCAGATTTTGTCGATTTCTGAAAAAACAATAGACAATGAATACATTGTATACGAAAATGTTGTGAATACTGTAAAAAAACACAAAATTTCAAGTTATGAAACATTCAAATAAAAATGCAAATGCAAAAAAAATTGTGTGCAGGAGGAAATACATAAGATGAAATCATTCAAGGAGAATTAAGAGTTGCTCATATGAAAATGTGGTGACTAGTATTTCGAAGCGGAAACTCCATAACGAAATCACAACACGTAGCAGCCAAAGTGTATATACGTAAATTGGTTTATGTTAGAATTCAATACACTTTACTCTACGGAATGAAATTTGCCAAATGCGTTTTTTGTCACAGAGAAATGAATACTTATCTCCGCGATTGAGTATTTCTGAGGGACATGAAAGTTGATGCTGAGCTTTCACCAGAAGCCAATTGAATTCAAGAAATAAATTCAAGAAATAAAAACTGGAAGGTCTAGTGAGAATTGAATTCAGTTATCACTGGATTTCTCAATGAACTGAGCACCACTTGGTTAGGAATTTTCAATTTTCTCGAAAAATATTCATGAATTGATAATTTTTTTTTCATAAAATTGAGTTTGATTATGTTAGTAATGAAACAATATACATTCAACTCATCAGGTACACAAATACAAATACATATTTGAATATAAATATCCAACTATTAGATGGAAGTAAACCAACACTCTGCGTGTTTTCAGATTTAGTAAAGGCCTTCGATACAGTGGATCATACACACATGTGGGAGGTCCTTGAAAATACAGGAATACGAGGGGAAATCACTCGATCTTCTCCAAAAAATACTTGCCACATTTTCTGCTGCAAAATTGTCCACACTCAATCCTTCTTGAGAAAATTGAATGACAACATTCAGTTTACCTTAAATTTTTCCATTAGAGAGAATCTTTTTAAATGAAATACTAACATATAGGGAAACTTGTGAATTGATAGGGATTTTGTGAATCTTCTCCTATCCTTACATTTCTAATACGTGGTTTTTCATTAGAATTGAAAGTTTCTTCTCTTGGGAAAGAATCCAATCATTGCCATATACTCAATTGGTCGCTTCCTTGTGGTATGGAGTGAGACAAATCCCAGAAAGGATCAAAAGTAACTGATAAGTGTCCATGGTGTGTGAATTTCAATTGGTGATTTTCCTCAATTTCCTATCCGGACACCTATGTTTGGCATTGAAAAGGAAATGAGATAACCTGGTATGTGGGCTGAATGCTACTTCCACATTTTTTTTTCTGTAGAAACCTGCGATAATTCCTGTTCTTTTAAAAAAATATGTTAGCGTTACCCTTTTCTTGATTTCTGGTTGTTTGACCTGAAGATATATTAATCTGTAAGTGAATTTCCGGCTTTGTTTTCTGACTAACTTCTGGATAGTATCTGCGTTGAAACCATTATTATGTCCTGTCTGTGTAATTGTATCAATTTCCCTAGCTAGATTGTCTGTAGACAAATGCAGAGCTAATTGAAAGTGGTAAAAAACATAGAAATTTTCATTTCTTTTTTCATTATGATCTCCTACCACCTAGTAACGGCTACATCCATCAATTTATTGATTTGTTTCTAATTGACATATTGGCAACAGCGCCTATATCAAGTTAAATTAATTCATACGTACCTAAATATCCTACTTGAAGG